>CM026569.1:23951712-24050874 GCA_015143295.1 Tetracentron sinense | reverse complement strand
CGGCCAAGTGTTTCACCTTGGGGAGGCTCCGTTCTCTTCGTGAAGGAGAAAGAGGATCAAGCTCTTGCATTGATACAGGCAATTGACAAGAGTCACGATCAAAATCGTTACCATTGCCCGGTAGGCGACTTGTTGGACAATGAAGGGTGCCAGTTTTTATCCAGATTGACTTCGATTCTTTTTTTTGTTATCATCAGTGAAGATTAAGAAAGAGGACATTACGAGGACAGCAGTCACGACTCGATACGGTCATTACGAGTTTTTGGGCATGCGTTGGACTGACTAAAGCGCCGGCAGCATGTCATGGAATTTGATGAATCGGGTGGTCAGATCGTTCTCTCGATCAAGGTGTGAATCGCTGTTCGGAGATGATATCTTGTGTATTCACAGTCACAGGAGGACAACGAGAGATCTCCGTTGGTCTTGCAGACCACTCGAGAGCATGTCTGTATGCTAAGTTGCAAGTGCGAGTTCTGGCTGAACAGGTGTCTTTCTTGGACCGTGGTATTGTGAAGGTATTTCAGTTGATCATGCAAAGATGAAGCGGTGATGAATTGGGATTAAGGCCGAAGAGTGTCACCGAGATTCGGAGTTTCCTCGGGGTTGGCAGGATTACAGGAGGTTGTGGAAGGATTTTCAAGTTAGCAGCTCGCTTACTATCTCACCGGAAGAACACGAGGTTCACTTGGAGTGATAAGTGCGAGGTAGTTTCTTGGAGTGAAAAGAAGCTTACTTCGGCTCCTGTTCTACAGTTCCATCTGGGAGCGGTGGTTTCGAAGTCTATAGTGATGCTTCACTAGTGGGACTTGGATGTGTTTTGATGCAGCATAAAAAAGGTGGTCGCCTATGCTTCCCGTCAGCTGAAGGAGCATGAGCAGAATTACCCCACACATGCTTAGAGCTCGCTGCGGTCATTTTTGCACTAAAACTTTGGCGTCACTACCTCTACGGAGAAGGAATTCGTGGTGTTCACAGACCACAAGAGCTGAAGTATCTTTTCCTCCAGAAGGAGTTGAATATGGAGGTAGCGTCGTTGGATGGAGTTCATGAAGAACTACGACTGTTCCATCCAGTACATCCAGGTAAGGCCAACGTGGTGGCCGATGCTCTTAGCAGAAAACCTTACGGAGTTATGGCTCAATTGAGAGTGCAAGAGTGGAAGTTATTAACATGATATGTGTCATTTGGACACTACTCTCAGGCATGTCACGTATGGGCCGATAATGTCCAATGTGGTGGTTAGGCCACAGATCTTGAGCCAGATCAAGGAGTTACAGAATTCAGATGTTGAGTTGCTTGCTTACCGAGACAAGTCGGTGAGTAACAGCAATCAGGAGTTCGCTTTAAATGATGATGGTGCTATCACATTTAAAGGCAGGTTGTGTGTCCCCGCCGACACAATTTTGAGGGATGAAATTTTGAATGAAGCTCACTGATCAAAGTACACGGTACATCCGGGAGGTACTAAGATGTACCAGAATCTCAAGAAGCACTACTGGTGGCGAAACATGAAGAGGGAAGTCGCTGAGTACGTCGCCAGATGTTTGATTTGCCAGCAGGTAAAAGCCGAGCATCAAAGGCCGGCAGGTCTTTTGTAGTCTCTTCCTATTCCGGAGTGGAAATGGGAGAACATCTCGATGGATTTCATTGTGGGTTTGCCGTGAACGGCGAAGGGCTCCGATGCTATTTGGGTGATTGTGGACAGGTTGACTAAGTCTGCACATTTTATTCCGTACCGAACTACTTTCAATGCAAATCAGTTGGTAGCCCTATATGTTAAGGAGGTGGTTCGACTACACGGTGTGCCAGTTTCTATTGTGTCTGATCGAGATCCTCGGTTTACTTCCAGGTTTTGGAAAACTTTCCAGGATGCTATGGGATCTCGTTTAGAATTCAGTACCGCCTTCCATCCTCAGACCGATGGACAAACGGAGAGGGTGAATCAAGTAGTGGAGGATATGCTCCGAGCTTGTATGCTGGATTTTCAGGGTAGTTGGGAGGAACAGTTGCCGTTGGTTGAGTTTGCCTACAACAATAGCTATCAGGCAAGCATCCAGATGGCACCTTTTGAAGCTCTGTATGGTCGGAGTTGTCGATCACCGCTATACTGGGATGAAGTTGGTGAGAGGAAGATTCTTGGTCCTGAGTTGATAGAGCGGACCGCAGAAAGGGTCAAAATTATCCGGAGACGATTGAAAAGTGCTCAGGATAGGCAGAAGAGCTATGCGGATATACGCCGCAGAGATTTAGAGTTCCGAGTTGGAGATCGGGTCTTTGTGAAGATTTCGCCGAGTCGGGGAATCATGCGATTCGGGAAGAAGGGGAAGCTCAGTCCGAGATATGTGGGACCATTTGAGATCGTCACAAGGGTTGGTGAGGTTGCTTACAGGGTAGCACTACCGCCTCACATGGCAGCGATCCATAATGTATTTCACGTCTCTATGCTTAGAAAATACATTTCGGATCCGTCTCACGTCATCGCTCTTGATCCTATTGAGATTCGAGAGGATCTTACGTTGGTTGAGCAACCAGTTCAGATTCTGGATCATCGAGATCAAGTGTTGCGAACCAAGACTATCCCTTTAGTCCTAGTGAAGTGGCAGCATCATTCCAAGGAAGAGGCTACATGGGAGCGAGAAGCCGAAGTACGAGAAAAGTACCCCCATTTATTTGTTTAAGGCCTTGGCATTCCCTTGTATTTTGCTATAGTTTTACGCATGTATGTATCGTCCAAATTTCGGGGACGAAATTTTTGTAAGGGGGGGAGAATGTAGCACCCCGGACTTTTTCATCCTTAATGAATAGCACCTTCGTAGCTAATGGGCCGTTTTTGTAGTCTAATTAATAAATAAGGGAGAAATCGGAAATTCCGAAACGTCAGAAATGTTCGTTTTCGAAAGACGGATCCAACGCAAGTTGAATCGTCGAAATCCGACGAGCGAGTCAAAAGATATGGTCAAAACAGTCCAGACATAACAGAGCACCGATCGCTCGGTCATTACCTGCGATCGATCGGTCCACTACCGATCGCTCGATGGCTGTCGAACGGTTAACTTTTTTGTATGGGGAAAAATTCCAGAGAGGGTGTTTTTGACCGATCGCTCGGTCATAACACCGATCGACCGGAAGCCACCGATCGCTCGGTCCATACCACCGATCGATCGGTCATACGCAGATTTTCTTCATTAAGGGTGTTTAAGACTTTGACCATCACCCTTTGCCTATAAATAGGTTGAGTTCGTGCCTTAGGGTTTCAGAAACCCTCTGTGCCCTATCTTAGGAGATTTTGAGAGAGAGAAGAAGGAGAGGAACTACTTGTTGATCAAGCTTGTGGAAGATCAAGGTTCTTCCACTTCTCTTGGTGATTCTCAACCAAGAACACAAGGCTATTGCTTGTTCAAGCCTTTGGGAGTCAAACTCATTGATTTCTCCAAGGTAGATACACTCTACTACAATCTTGCAATCCTACTAGTTACTAGATATGATTCTTCTTATATATGCCCTATCTATATGTATTGATTCTATGTATGAAAAGGTGTGATTTATACTTGGATGAAGGATTACTATTATGATGCACTCTAAGTGTTTGATAAAATACCTCTAAGGGATTCTATGCTTAAATATGATGATTTCTCTTATTAAGTGCATATGCTCGCATGTCTCGCATGAACCGATGGTTTCCATGGATTTCTCCAAGTGCAAACAAAGGTTTTTCACGAAAAGACGAATAATGAATGATTCTAAGTAACTCTATGATTTCTCTAAGATCGTTTCACAAGCTCTAAGGATCATACCATGCTCACAAGGAAACTCTATGATAATGCTCTAAGATCGTTTCACAAGCTCCACGGATCACAATAAAATGCTCTAAGATCTCTAAGGTTATGCTCTATGGAAATGCTCTACGATATTGCTCTATGCTCTGTGTCTCCACGGATCATAATGACTCTAAGTAACTCCATGAACTCACAAGAACTCATAAGGCTATGATTATCGATTGACTCACACGGTTACAGTTTTGGTTTCGAATATTATCTCACATATGTTTGCACGGTTTCCATGCTTTAAGAGATTTACGGATTTCATTCTCCATGTCTTGTATGCTCCATGCCTAACCGCTTTATTGTTATTAGTTTGTATACACTGAGTATTCCATGCTCAGTCGATATTGTTATGATCGGCAGGTGCTCGGGTTCCATTCGATTTGTGTGGCGACGAACCTTGGGTCGAGGAAGAGTACCGTGACCCGGAGCCTTCCATGGATCACTATCATGACGATGGTGCTTTAGATAGGAGTCGTGACTTCGATTTCTGTTGATCGACCGACTTAGAACTTGTGTCATTTTGTTATGTGAGTGTGGGGTTTGTCCACTCCACTTTTGTGTTTCTCACGCATGTACACTTGTTGGCTCTTACTTGAGCCAAGTTATAGGAGTATTCATTTTGCTTCCGCTATGTTTAGTATTGTGTTTTCCGCTGTGCATTGTATTTCATTTCTGCTATGTATATTCAGGTACTCTGACAGGTTTCCACGTGTGCCTTATGTATCATACTGGAGGTATGGTACGGCGGTCACGAGTCAACTTACCCTTAACTCCTAGGGGGTATTTTGGGTCGCGACAGACTTGGTATCAGAGCTAGTTATGTCTAACAACAGACTTATTTAGGTCACTCAGGCTTGGCCTAAGCGGAAGTAATTCCTATGAGTTGAACTTAGAACTCAGAAGGACTCAGTTGTCTTAGGCTTGTTACCACGACATAACCGGTATCAAGTGAATCCTTAGGTCAGTATAGGATCCGAGATTGATGTGATCCTATGCGAGGTTCTAGTATAGGCTCTAAAGTATAATTATATGATGATGTATATATACCTCGATGTATACTATGTGCGGTATAGCATTTCATGATTATTGAATTGCTATATGATATGTGAGGTTTGGTATCCAGTTAGACTCATGTTTTGCCAAATTGATCTCAGGATTCGATATCATGAGACGTGGCAATCGGGGTCGAGGTTACCATACTCGGAGGGCCGAGAGTGAAGTTCCGAGAGAAGAGGAACCGTTGTACTTCACGAATGCTATGGACTCCATAGCCGAGACTTTGGCATTGTTGGCAGCAAGGCCTATGCCTACCCCACCGTCCACGCCTGTGCCTACACCGGTGCATCACACCGCGGGGCTCGAAGCTTTTAGGAGACTGCGGCCTCCTACATTCTATGGCACTCTGGACCCCATGGTGGCCGAGTCTTGGATTATGCAGCTGGAGAAGACCTTCCGGGCTCTCCGTTGTACCGATGAGCAAAGGGTAGAATGGGCTTCCTTCGTGATGGAAGGTGAAGCCGAACACTGGTGGAGAGCTGCCCAAAGGCAGAGAGATGTTGCTAAGGCAGGTGTGCCCTGGACTTGGGCGGAGTTCTTAGAGACCTTCAGGGAACAGTACTTTCCCAGGTTTATTCGGGAACAAAAGGCGAGAGAGTTTATGCTTTTGGAGCAAGGGTCGATGAGCGTAGCCGAGTATGAGGCTAAGTTCACCGAGTTGTCTAGGTTTGCTCCGCACTTGGTGGCTACTGAAGACCTACAGGTCAGGAAGTTTGAGATGGGCTTGAAGGCTTTCATCCGAGATCGGGTGTCCATTCTCCAGGTAGAGTCTTGGAGAGAGATAGTAGGGAAGGCGAAGATCGCTGAAAAGAATGCGGAAGACTTCGTGAGAAGAAGAGACAGTGGCTTCGGGAAGAGCATGTCTCGGGGTCAGTCGAGTAGTTCTTCAGAGAAAAGGACTAGGACTGCACCGTACCAGTTCTCCCAGCCGATGTCGGCTCAGAGACCTTCTTTTGCGCCTCAGGCACCGCGTCCTACGGCATCGCAAGCTACGAGGGTTATGCCTCCGGCCTCCTCCGCATCGCAGACATTTGAGGAGTGCGTCGTATGTGGTCGTCGGCATAAGACTGGAGATTGCCGAAGAATGTCAGGTGGATGCTTCCACTGTGGCGAGATGGGCCATATGATTCGAGATTGTCCGCGCAAGCAGTCACGGTCTGGATCACAGGGAGTTCCGCCTCCAGGCAGGCAGAATTCATTTCAGGGGTCTTCATCTCAGGCCTCTAGATCCTTGCAGCCTACCCAGCAGCCTCGTCAGGCAAACCAGGGCAGAGTCTTTGCCATGACTGATAGAGACGCACAGGCATCTGATGATGTTGTGCAAGGTACGCGCGAACTAGTCTTTGTCGAAGTTCTAATATTGCCATGATATGTTTGTATCTATATATATCCTATGTGGTGTTTTGCGATGTTTGTATCTATATGTACAGTTGTGTTATAACTGGGATGATTCAAATTCTCAGGTTCGTTGCTCGTAAATGAATGTTTGGCAAGAGTGTTGATAGACACAGGATCCACTCACTCGTTCGTTTCGCCAAGCTTTGCCAAAGGCTTTACGTCCGAGCCAAGCAAGCTACTTAGGGAGTTTTCCATTTCGACTCCATTGGGAAAATCTATTGAGACAGATAAAGTGTATCCGGATAGTGTTGTACAAGTCATGCAGCACGAGTTGCCAGTCGACTTGATCCTTCTGGGAATTCAGGATTGGGATTTCGATATCATCCTAGGTATGGATTGGCTCTCAACTCACCATGGACACGTGGCGTGTTTCGAGAAGGTGGTGCATTTTAAACCCGTGGGGTTAAAGCCGTTTCATTTCAGGGGACTTCAGAGAAGAGACATTTCCCGCTTTGCAGCTCTTAGTCTCGAGGGTGTAGAAGTGCGAGACTCCACACCCATTCCAGTGGTATGTGAGTATATGGATGTTTTTCCGGAAACCTTGCCGGGATTGCCTCCCGATCGTGCAATCGAGTTTACGATTGAGCTAGCTCCAGGCACAGTTCCGATTTCAAGAGCTCCGTATAGGATGGCCCCTATTGAGCTTAAGGAGTTAAAAGAGCAGTTAGAAGAATTGCAAGGCCTTGGTTTTATCCGGCCAAGTGTTTCACCTTGGGGAGCTCCGGTTCTCTTCGTGAAGAAGAAAGATGGATCAATGCGTCTGTGCATTGATTACAGGCAATTGAACAAGGTCACGATCAAGAATCGTTATCCATTGCCTCGGATAGACGACTTGTTTGACCAATTGAAGGGTGCACAGTTTTTCTCCAAGATTGACCTTCGATCTGGTTATCATCAGTTGAAGATCAAGAAAGAGGACATTCCGAAGACAGCATTCCGAACTCGATACGGTCATTACGAGTTTTTGGTCATGTCTTTTGGACTGACTAACGCGCCGGCAGCATTCATGGATTTGATGAATCGGGTGTTCAGATCGTCTCTCGATCAATGTGTGATCGTGTTCGTAGATGATATCCTTGTGTATTCACAGTCACAGGAGGATCACACGAGAGATCTCCGTCTGGTCTTGCAGACACTTCGAGAGCATAGTCTGTATGCTAAGTTGAGCAAGTGCGAGTTCTGGCTGAACAAGGTGTCTTTTCTTGGACACGTGGTATCTGCTGAAGGTATTTCAGTTGATCCTGCAAAGATTGAAGCGGTGATGAATTGGGAAAGGCCGAAGAGTGTCACCGAGATTCGTAGTTTCCTCGGGTTGGCAGGGTATTACAGAAGGTTTGTGGAAGGATTTTCAAGTTTAGCAGCTCCGCTTACCTATCTCACACGGAAGAACACGAGGTTCACTTGGAGTGATAAGTGCGAGGCTAGTTTCTTGGAGTTGAAAAAGAAGCTTACTTCGGCTCCTGTTCTTACAGTTCCATCTGGGAGCGGTGGTTTCGAAGTCTATAGTGATGCTTCACTAGTGGGACTTGGATGTGTTTTGATGCAGCATAAAAAGGTGGTCGCCTATGCTTCCCGTCAGCTGAAGGAGCATGAGCAGAATTACCCCACACATGACTTAGAGCTCGCTGCGGTCATTTTTGCACTAAAACTTTGGCGTCACTACCTCTACGGAGAAGAATTCGTGGTGTTCACAGACCACAAGAGCTTGAAGTATCTTTTCCTCCAGAAGGAGTTGAATATGAGGTAGCGTCGTTGGATGGAGTTCATGAAGAACTACGACTGTTCCATCCAGTACCATCCAGGTAAGGCCAACGTGGTGGCCGATGCTCTTAGCAGAAAACCTTACGGAGTTATGGCTCAATTGAGAGTGCAAGAGTGGAAGTTATTACATGATATGTGTCATTTGGACACTACTCTCAGGCATGTCACGTATGGGCCGATAATGTCCAATGTGGTGGTTAGGCCACAGATCTTGAGCCAGATCAAGGAGTTACAGAATTCAGATGTTGAGTTGCTTGCTTACCGAGACAAGTCGGTGAGTAACAGCAATCAGGAGTTCGCTTTAAATGATGATGGTGCTATCACATTTAAAGGCAAGTTGTGTGTCCCCGCCGACACAGTTTTGAGGGATGAAATTTTGAATGAAGCTCACCGATCAAAGTACACGGTACATCCGGGAGGTACTAAGATGTACCAGAATCTCAAGAAGCACTACTGGTGGCGAAACATGAAGAGGGAAGTCGCTGAGTACGTCGCCAGATGTTTGATTTGCCAGCAGGTAAAAGCCGAGCATCAAAGGCCGGCAGGTCTTTTGTAGTCTCTTCCTATTCCGGAGTGGAAATGGGAGAACATCTCGATGGATTTCATTGTGGGTTTGCCGCGAACGGCGAAGGGCTCCGATGCTATTTGGGTGATTGTGGACAGGTTGACTAAGTCTGCACATTTTATTCCGTACCGAACTACTTTCAATGCAAATCAGTTGGTAGCCCTATATGTTAAGGAGGTGGTTCGACTGCACGGTGTGCCAGTTTCTATCGTGTCTGATCGAGATCCTCGGTTTACTTCCAGGTTTTGGAAAACTTTCCAGGATGCTATGGGTTCTCGTTTAGAATTCAGTACCGCCTTCCATCCTCAGACCGATGGACAAACGGAGAGGGTGAATCAAGTAGTGGAGGATATGCTCCGAGCTTGTATGCTGGATTTTCAGGGTAGTTGGGAGGAACAGTTGCCGTTGGTTGAGTTTGCCTACAACAATAGCTATCAGGCAAGCATCCAGATGGCACCTTTTGAAGCTCTGTATGGTCGGAGTTGTCGATCACCGCTATACTGGGATGAAGTTGGTGAGAGGAAGATTCTTGGTCCTGAGTTGATAGAGCGGACCGCAGAAAGGGTCAAAATTATCCGAGAACGATTGAAAAGTGCTCAGGATAGGCAGAAGAGCTATGCGGATATACGCCGTAGAGATTTAGAGTTCCGAGTTGGAGATCGGGTCTTTGTGAAGATTTCGCCAAGTCGGGGAATCATGCGATTCGGGAAGAAGGGGAAGCTCAGTCCAAGATATGTGGGACCATTTGAGATCGTCACAAGGGTTGGTGAGGTTGCTTACAGGGTAGCACTACCGCCTCACATGGCAGCGATCCATAATGTATTTCACGTCTCTATGCTTAGAAAATACATTTCGGATCCGTCTCACGTCATCGCTCTTGATCCTATTGAGATTCGAGAGGATCTTACGTTGGTTGAGCAACCAATTCAGATTCTGGATTATCGAGATCAAGTGTTGCGAACCAAGACTATCCCTTTAGTCCTAGTGAAGTGGCAGCATCATTCCAAGGAAGAGGCTACATGGGAGCGAGAAGCCGAAGTACGAGAAAAGTACCCCCATTTATTTGTTTAAGGCCTTGGCATTCCCTTGTATTTTGCTATAGTTTTACGCATGTATGTATCGTCCAAATTTCGGGGACGAAATTTTTGTAAGGGGGGGAGAATGTAGCACCCCGGACTTTTTCATCCTTAATGAATAGCACCTTCGTAGCTAATGGGCCGTTTTTGTAGTCTAATTAATAAATAAGGGAGAAATCGGAAATTCCGAAACGTCAGAAATGTTCGTTTTCGAAAGACGGATCCAACGCAAGTTGAATCGTCGAAATCCGACGAGCGAGTCAAAAGATATGGTCAAAACAGTCCAGACATAACAGAGCACCGATCGCTCGGTCATTACCTGCGATCGATCGGTCCACTACCGATCGCTCGATGGCTGTCGAACGGTTAACTTTTTGTATGGGGAAAAATTCCAGAGAGGGTGTTTTTGACCGATCGCTCGGTCATAACACCGATCGACCGGAAGCCACCGATCGCTCGGTCCATACCACCGATCGATCGGTCATACGCAGATTTTCTTCATTAAGGGTGTTTAAGACTTTGGCCATCACCCTTTGCCTATAAATAGGTTGAGTTCGTGCCTTAGGGTTTCAGAAACCCTCTGTGCCCTATCTTAGGAGATTTTGAGAGAGAGAAGAAGGAGAGGAACTACTTGTTGATCAAGCTTGTGGAAGATCAAGGTTCTTCCACTTCTCTTGGTGATTCTCAACCAAGAACACAAGGCTATTGCTTGTTCAAGCCATTGGGAGTCAAACTCATTGATTTCTCCAAGGTAGATACACTCTACTACAATCTTGCAATCCTACTAGTTACTAGATATGATTCTTCTTATATATGCCCTATCTATATGTATTGATTCTATGTATGAAAAGGTGTGATTATATACTTGGATGAAGGATTACTATTATGATGCACTCTAAGTGTTTGATAAAATACCTCTAAGGGATTCTATGCTTAAATACGATGATTTCTCTTAGTAAGTGCATATGCTCGCATGTCTCGCATAAACCGATGGTTTCCATGGATTTCTCCAAGTACAAACAAAGGTTTTTCACGAAAAGACGAATAATGAATGATTCTAAGTAACTCTATGATTTCTCTAAGATCCTTTCACAAGCTCTAAGGATCATACCATGCTCACAAGGAAACTCTATGATAATGCTCTAAGATCGTCTCACAAGCTCCACGGATCACAATAAAATGCTCTAAGATCTCTAAGGTTATGCTCTATGGAAATGCTCTACGGTATTGCTCTATGCTCTATGTCTCCACGGATCACAATGACTCTAAGTAACTCCATGAACTCACAAGAACTCATAAGGCTATGATTATCGATTGACTCACACGGTTACAGTTTTGGTTGCGAATATTATCTCACATATGTTTTCACGGTTTCCATAATTTAAGAGATTTACGGATTTCATTCTCCATGTCTTGTATGCTCCATGCCTAACCGCTTTATTGTTATTAGTTTGTATACACTGAGTATTCCATGCTCAGTCGATATTGTTATGATCGGCAGGTGCTTGGGTTCCATTCGATTTGTGTGGCGAAGAACCTTGGGTCGAGGAGGAGTACCGTGACCCGGAGCCTTCCATGGATCACTATCATGACGATGGTGCTTTAGATAGGAGTCGTGACTTCGATTTCTGTTGATCGACCGACTTAGAACTTGTGTCATTTTGTTATGTGAGTGTGGGGTTTGTCCACTCCACTTTTGTGTTTCTCACGCATGTACACTTGTTGGCTCTTACTTGAGCCAAGTTATAGGAGTATTCATTTTGCTTCCGCTATGTTTAGTATTGTGTTTTCCGCTGTGCATTGTATTTCATTTCCACTATGTATATCCAGGTACTCTGACAGGTTTCCACGTGTGCCTTATGTATCATACTGGAGGTATGGTACGACGGTCACGAGTCAACTTACCCTTAACTCCTAGGGGGTATTTTGGGTCGCGACAGCATCATTCACTATACTTAGAGAGATTTGGGAGATAAGAGAGAAGAGAAAAGGGTTTCCTAAACCTAGGTTGCTTTTGGAGAAGAATCAAAGGGGTGAAGACCCTAGATCGTACCCAAGCACGTTTTCTTCAAGATTTCAACTCAAGCTCGTGTGGAGGTGCATTCTCCAAGCTAGGGCAGCACTCACTCACGTTTTGAAAGAGGTTTCTTCCCCCAACTCAAGTCCCCTTCAAGCAAAGGCTTCCTCCTTCCAAATAGAGCTTCTATTTCAAGGTTTCTTCAAGATCAAACCTTGATCTAAGGTTAGTACACCCTACTAACTTACCCTAGCAATAAATCTAGGTTTTCCTTATGAAATGTGATTTATGCTATTATGTTTGCCTCCCATATGAAATGTATCATCTCCAATGAACCTAAATAAGATAAGAAAAAGGTATGGATGTGTGTGGGTGTTGATGTGGCGATTGGATGCCGAGGTGTATGTTGGGTGATGTGTGTGATGGAAATGGTGGATGGGTACTTTACCAATAATGAACATACCTTGATTTTTGGATGGAAAGTAGGCACTAAAAAGAAGAAGATGAATCATTAAGGAACCTTGCATGCTATGTGTTTGACAAAATGCCTAAACTAGGAATAAATGACATAAATGAAGAAAATGAAAGTAGACCTTATGCATGTGTTCTTATGAATGATGAACTATTCAAATGCCACGTAGATTACTCAAATTCCTATATGGTTATACTGTGGAATGAATTGCTATACACTACTCTTCATGTCACATTGTCATCATGATATTACAAGTGCTACACACACCACACATGCATGCATGAAACCGGTTTTTCCAAGATTGTAATTGTATATGACGAATCAAGAACATGACAAGGAGGTTGGTAGCCCCAGGAAGGGTGCTAGCCTCTGGCTCACAAGTGAAATGAATCAAGAACATGACAAGGAGGTTGGTAGCCCCAGGAAGGGTGCTAGCCTCTGGCTCACAAGTGAAATGAAACAAGAACATGACAAGGAGGTTGGTAGCCCAAGGAAGGGTGCTAGCCTCTGGCTCACAAGAGAAATGGAACAAGAACATGACAAGGAGGTTGGTAGCCCAAGGAAGGGTGCTAGCCTCTGGCTCACAAGTATACAAGTCAAGAACAAATCAAGACATGAAATACAAGACAAGACACGATACACATACATGATTTGACCGAGACACGAAAAAGGTTTCCGAGACATGAGTTTTACCGAGGTTTTTGCATTCATATACGCATGTCAAGATATGGCTATGTATCTTATGCTTTCACTATTGCTTTAAATTAATATCTTGTATTGCTCACTGTTGTTTTACGTTCGTTATTGTTATGGTTAGCTAGTAGTTTGTACTCGCTGAGTATTCCATGCTCAGCCGTACTTTTATGTCGGCAGGTACCGTGGATGTCCTCGACCCCGAGCCTTGGGTCGAGGAGGAGTATGTAGAGGAGAGGGAGCCACCTATCCCATGGCAGTCTCAAGAGGATGGGGACTTGGATGTGTGGCCATACCTCGACTACTGTTGAGAGGAGAGTGTTAGAGAGTTCCTTTTTGTATTTTGATAGGTGGGCATGTCCACCTTTACTTTGATTGTATTTAGTATATGTTAACTTGGAATACTATATGGAGTAATAGAAGAAAAGAAAAAGTTGGCTTATGCTTCCGCACTTATGTTTAGTTTCCGCGCTCTGATTATCATTGTATTTTATTATGTTTAGCCTCTTGCATTACAGGATGGTTTGACAGGTACACGTAGTCACCTCTAAAGTATCCCTTAACTCCTAGGGGGTATTTTGGGGCGTGACACAGACCGACGGGCAAACAGAGAGGGTGAATCAAGTGATAGAAGACATGCTCCGAGCTTGTATGTTGGATTTTAAAGGAAGTTGGGAGGATCACCTACCTTTGGTGGAATTCGCCTACAATAACAGTTATCAAGCAAGCATACAAATGGCACCTTTTAAAGCCTTATATGGAAGAAGTTGTAGATCCCCCTTGTATTTGGATGAGGTTGGAGAAAGAAAGATTTTGGGCCCCGAGTTGATTGAACGAATCACGGATAGGGTCAAGCTTATACGGGAGAGGTTGAAGACCGCACAGGACAGACAGAAAAGCTATGCCGACAATCGAAGGAGGGATCTTGAATTCCGAGTCGGTGACTTTGTGTTTATCAAGATTTCACCGACCAAGGGTGTTATGCGATTCGGGAAAAGAGGCAAGCTTAGCCCGAGATATGTGGGTCCGTTCGAGATCATTACTCGAGTCGGTGAAGTTGCTTTGCCCGCTCACATGGCGGCGGTCCACAACGTGTTTCATATCTCCCAGCTTCGGAAGTACATCCCGGATCCTTCTCACGTCATCGAGCTTGATCCGGTTGAGATTCGAGAGGATCTCACTTTGGTTGAGAAGCCGGTTCATATTTTAGATCGTAGAGACCAAGTACTTCGCAACAAGACTATTCCTCTAGTTCTCGTGCAATGGCAGCATCACGCTCGAGAAGAGGCTACATGGGAACGTGAGGCCGAAGTCAAGGCGAGTACCCCGAGTTGTTTGAATGATTTTGTGTATGACTTGTAATTTTGTTTCGAATTGTTATGCTAAGTTGTTTAAATTGTAAAGCACGCATTGTCCAAATTTTGAGGATGAAATTTTTGTAAGGGGGGAGAATGTAGCACCCCGGACTTTTTCATCTTTAATGAATGGCACTCTCGTAGCTAATTGGCCGTTTCATAGTGTAATTAATAAATAAGGGAGAAATCAGAAATTCTGAAATGTTAGAAATGTACGTTTTCAAGAGACGAATCCAACGCAAGTTGAATCGTCGAAATCGGACGAGCGAGTCAAAAGATATGGCCAAAACAGTAGGGACCAGCAGAGCACCGATCACTCGGTCCATGGAGCGATCGATCGGTCCAAAACCGATCGATTGGAGGCTGTCGACTGGTCGAAAAATTTGTATGGGGAAATTTTCCAGAGAGTGAGTTTTTGAGCGGTCGATCGGTCAATAACACCGATCGCTCGGTAGGCAACCGATCGATCGGTCATAACCACCGATCGCTCGGTCTTCGTGTTTTTCAGAATTTTCATTAAGGGCTTTTTCGTCTTTTGGGGTTTAAACCCTTACCCATAAGGGCTTGCCCGAGCCTTTAGGGCTTCATTCACAGCACTTAAGGGATTTTGAGAGATAGAGAGAAAGGAGAAGGGGATTTGCAACTAGGGTTTTCCATTTGAGAAGGAATCAAAGGGGTTTAAGAACCCTAGCTCACCCAACTCGTTTTGCTCCAAGTTCAAGGCTCAAGCTCGTGTGGGGTTCCCTTCTTAAGCTAGGGCAGCACTCTCTATGGTATTTTCAAGAGGGTTTCCTACCCAATCAAGTATAGTTTGAGTAAGGGCTTTCTTCTTCCAAGTTGGAGTTTAAATCAAGGTCTACACCAAGATCAAGCTTCGATTCAAGGTTAGTACACTCTACTAACTTTCTTTAGCAAAAATCTAGTTTTCCCCTTTGACATTATGATGTTGGTCTTGTATCTTCCCTTACTTGAAATGTGCTATACTTCCTAAACCTAAACAAGATAAATGTGAATGTGGGGTTGTATGTATGAATGGTGGATGTAGAGGCGATTGGATGCCGTTGGACGTGGTGAAATGTGGGTATGGAAAATGGTGGAAGGGCACTCTATGAATAATGAACATACTTGGATGTTGTGTTGGAAATTTATGCACTAAAAAGGGGAAATAAAACTACGAAAATGTTGTACACCAGATGTTTGATAATATGCCTAAACCAAGAATAAATGAAATTGATAAAGGAAATGGATGTAAGCTTTATGTAATTATTCTTGTAAATGATGACTTGACCAAATGCCATGTTGATCACCTAAATGCTTACATGTTATACTATGAATTGAAATATGATGCGATATCCCTCTTGTTACACGTGTCCCCATGATTGTCACTATTGGCACGCACACGAGCACACATGCATGCATGAAACCTGGTTTTTTCAAGATTGTATTATACATGTTGAATCAAGAGAAATGGAACAAGAACATGACAAGGAGGTTGGTAGCCCAAGGAAGGGTGCTAGCCTCTGGCTCATAAGAGAAATGGAACAAGAACATGACAAGGAGGTTGGTAGCCCAAGGAAGGGTGCTAGCCTCTGGCTCACAAGAGAAATGGAACAAGAACATGACAAAGAGGTTGGTAGCCTAAGGAAGGGTGCTAGCCTCTAGCTCACAAGTATACAAGTCAAGAACAAATCAAGACATGAAATACAAGACAAGACACGACACACATACATGATTTGACCGAGACACGAAAAAGGTTTCCGAGACATGAGTTTTACCGAGGTTTTTGCATTCATACACGCATGTCAAGATATGGCTATGTATCTTATGCTTTCACTATTGCTTTAAATTAATATCTTGTATTGCTCACTGTTGTTATGCTTTCGCTATTGTTATGGTTAGCTAGTAGTTTGTACTCGCTGAGTATTCCATGCTCAGCCGTACTTTTATGTCGGCAGGTACTGTGGATGTCCTCGACCCCGAGCCTTGGGTCGAGGAGGAGTATGTAGAGGAGAGGGAGCCACCTATCCCATGGCAGTCTCAGGAGGATGGGGACTTGGATGTGTGGCCATACCTCGACTACTGTTAAGAGGAGAGGGTTAGAGAGTTCCTTTTTGTATTTTGATAGGTGGGCATGTCCACCTTTACTTTGATTGTATTTGGTATATGTTAACTTGGAATACTATTTGGAGTTATAGAAGAAAAGAAAAAGTTGGGTTATGCTTCTGCACTTATGTTTAGTTTCCGCGCTCTGATTATCATTGTATTATATTATGTTTAGCCTCTTGCATTACAGGATGGTTTGACAGGTACACGTAGTCGCCTCTAAAGTATCCCTTAACTCCTAGGGGGTATTTTGGGGCACGACACATTTCCTTAATTTACAATTAATTTCTTTCACCTTGGCATTTCATCAAACATGGTGAGTACATTATTTTTTAAGCCTATCACATGCTCTTCTAGGTGGGTTCATATTCACAACATGCTGGTATGTTTATTATTAGTGCAATGCCCTTTCCCAGTTCATTCATCACATCATCCACACGGCATCCATTCGCCAACATCCATCTCCATTCACCATCCACACAACCCATCTAATAACACATATATAGATGAAGGAAAATATAGGATAATAGGACTAAGGGAAGAAAAATAAAGAACTATCACTAGGAGGGTAGCAAAAGGTACCGACCTTGACAAATGAGGGAAAGAATCCCCTTCCAAAACGTCCGTGAGTTGCTGCCCTAGCTTGGGAAAAGTGCTCCTCACGAGCCTGAACCTTGAATCTTGAAGAAAAACGGGCTTGAGGATGATTGTGGGTTCAAAACCCCTTTGATTTCTCCCCAAATGCAAACCCTAGGTTAGGGAACCCCTTCTCCTTTCTATCTATCTCTCAAAAGACTCTAAGTGTTGTGTATGAACCCTCAAATGTTCGGGCAAAGCTTTTAAGGCCTGAGTGAAACGCACAAAAGATGAAAACACCCTTAAGGAAAATTTTGCAAAAACGCGAACACCGAGCAATCGGTGGTTATGACCGATCGATCGGTTGCCTACCGAGCGATCGGTGAATTGGCCGAGCTCCCGATCAAAAATGAGCTCTCTGGAAAATTTCCCCATACAAAATTTTCAACTAGTCGATAGCCTCCGATCGATCGGTTTTGGACCAATCGATCGCTCCATGGACCGAGCGATCGGTGGTCTGCAGGTCCAAATTGTTTTGGCCATATCTTTTGACTCGTTCGTCGGATTTCGACGATTCAACTTGCGTTGGGTTCATACTTCGAAAAGGAACATTTCTAATATTTTGGAATTTCTAATTTCTTCCTTATTTATTAGTTGTACTACATTAAAGGCAAATTGGCTATGAAAGTGCCATGCATTAAGCAGGAAAAAGTCTGGGGCTCTACAGGTGAAACTTTAATCGTTGATAAATTTGATACCTCTAAGTAATCTAAAAAGTTTAGAAAAGGGAAGAGAGGCAAAGGAAAGTTTAAAGACAATAAGGGTAAGGCAAGTATTGCCAAAGGTTCTTCAGGGACTGCTAGCGAGGAAAACAAAGACAATGGAAAGTGTTTCTACTGTGATAAAATAGGCCACTGGAAGAGGAATTACAGAACTTACCTCGCAACTCTTAAGAAGGGTAGCGGAAGTACTCAAGGCATGAGATACTTTGAAGTACATATTACTGTTGAGTCTAACTTTCTGAACGGTCCACCTAACTCATGGTGCGTGGATTCTGGATCCACTGTACATGTTTGCAATTCTTTGTAGGGGTTCAAGGAAACTAGAAAGCTGACCAAACAGGAGCAGAAGCTTAAAGTTGGCTCTGGTGAAATGTTGCAGTGAAGTCAATCGACTTGTTTACTCTTTATTTACCTAATGGAAAGACATTAATTTTAGAAGACTGCTTTTATGTGCCTTCAGCACATCGAAATTTGATTTCAGTATCTAGACTCTTATTTTATGCATTCTCTATCAATTTTAATTCAATTGTTGAAATTAAGAAAGATGGAATGGTCTTGATAACTGGTAATCTAATTAATGGTCTTTATTTGATATTTCCATTGGTAAATAATGAATGTCTGCAAAGTGACAATATCTCATCATCTAGAATGTCTGGAATGAAGAGACATTGCACTGAGTCTACTTATCTTTGGCACAAGAGACTTAGTCACATTAATCTTGATAGGATCAAGAGGTTAGTAATTGATGGTCCCCTTGACTTCCTCAAGGTAGAACCACTCCCTACATGCAAGTCTTGTCTTGAAGGAAAGATGACCAAGAAGCCTTACCCTAAACAGGTAGGAAGAGCCGAAGAAAAGTTAAGACTAATACATAGTGATTTATGTGGTCCATTCAACATTGTTGCACAAGGTTAATACCGGTATTTTGTTACATTTACCGATGACTATTCCTGATATGGATATGTCTATTTGTTGTAACACAAATTTGACACCTTTGAAAAGTTCAAAGAATTTAGATTACAAGTTGAGAATCAAACTGACAAAATCATAAAGACACTTCGATCAGATCGAGGTGGTGAATACCTCACCAACGAGTTTATGGATTACTTAAGGGATAATGGGATTATCTCACAATGGACAAGTCCTGCCTCTCCTCAACAAAATGGAGTTTCTGAAAGAAGAAACCGGACCTTATTAGATATGGTTCGCTCTATGATGAGCCATGCCGATGTTCCTTCATATCTTTGGGGATATGATACACAAACTACCATTTATATTCTAAACCGGGTTCAATCTAAGTCTATTCTATTTACACCCTATGAATTGTGGACTGGGCGAAAACCTATTTTACAACATCTAAGGGTATGGGGTTGTCCTACGCATGTTCGCAAACTCGAACCCACTAAATTGGAATCTAGGACAGAGAAATGGAATTTTGTACGATATCCAAAAGAAACTAAGGGTTTCTATTTCTACTCCAAGGCAGACCAAAACAATAGTTGTTAGGCTTCATGCCACTTTCTTGGAGGAAGAAATTGATCTCCTTAAGAAAGTTGAATTTCATGAGATGAAAGACGACACAGCCAGTATCCAAACTGAACCTAATCCTTCCACTTTAATTTCTCCTAATTCTGTTCCACTGAGAAGGTCTGAAAGAGTTTTTAGACCACCGGATAGACTTCAGTATTACAATAATGAAGTTTATCTAGTTCCCTCTGATGATGAAGATAAAGATCCTAATACTTATCAGGAAGCTACATTGGTTGTAGATGCATCTCAATGGAATAAAACCATGAATGCTGAAATAGATTCCATGTATGACAACTGTGTCTGGACTTTAGTAAATCCACCAGATGGTATAAGGCCAATTGGATGCAAATGGATTTACAAAAGGAAGAAGGGTGCCGATGGTAAAGTGGAGACCTATAAAGCTAGACTTGTTGCAAAAGGTTTTACTCAAATTCAAGGAGTTGATTATAAGGATACCTTTTCACTTGTAGCTATGCTTAAATCCATCAGGATATTGCTAGCTATAGCTGCACACCATGACTATGAGATATGGCAAATGGATGTCAAAACTGCTTTCCTTAATGAAATGTTAGATGAAGACATCTATATGAAGCAACCAGAGGGCTTCATTGCTCCTAACCAGGAGAACATGGTATGGAAGCTCAACAAGTCGATATATGGTTTGAAACAAGCTTCAAGAAGCTAGAACCAAAGATTTGATCTTTCGATCAAAGAATTTGGATTCCAAAAGAATTTGAAAGAATCTTGTATATACAAGAAGGATAGTGGGAGAGCGGTAGTATACTTAATTCTTTATGTAGATGACATCCTACTCATTTGGAATGATGTAGGAATGTTGTCATCAGTCAAGATATGGCTTTCTCAGCATTTCTCAATTAAAGACTTGGGAGAGGCATCATATATTATCGGAATAAAGACTCTGAGAGATAGAAAATGCCGAATGTTGGGATTGAGCCAAACTTCGTACATAGACAATATATTGTCTAGGTACAATATGAGTGATTGTAAGACAACACTCATTCCTTTTAGATATGGTGTTACTTTGTCTAAAAAGATGGCCCTTACATCAGCCGATGAGATAGAGCAGATGAAGAGGTTCCCTTATGCTTCGGCAGTTGGGAGCCTCATGTATGTCATGTTATGTACTAGACCGGATATCTGTCATGTAGTGGGAGTTGTTAGTCGGTTCCAAAGCAATCCAGGTGCTAATCATTGGACTGTAGTGAAGCACATTATGAAGTACCTGAAAAGGACTAGGGATTATGTGCTTACCTTTCAATCAGAAGATTTAGTTGGACTAGGTTATACTAATTCCGATTTCTAATCTGATCCGGATAATAGAGCTTCCACATCTGGGTATGTGTTTACACTGGGTGGTGCTGCTGTCAGTTGGCGCAGCATAAAGTAGAAGAGTATTGCTGACTCTACCACAGAAGGAGAATATATTGCAGCTTCAGAAGCAACAAAAGAAGCAATCTGGTTCAGAAGGTTTTTTCAAGAGCTAGGAAATGTTCCTTCAACACTCAGACCTATTACTCTCTTCTGTGATAGTAACGGTACAGTAGCCCATAGCAAAGAACCTAGGAACCATAAAAGGATGAAACATGTGGAGCGGAAGTATCATCTCATTCGTGAGATCATTGACAGGCAAGATGTAGTGGTTACAATGATTAGGTCTCAACTTAATGTTGCAGACCCGATGACCAAGGCTTTATCAGATAAATTTTTTGTAACACACTTAGACAGTATGAGAATGAAATCTATGGCACAGTGACTTTTAGGGCAAGTGGGAGATTGTTGGACATGATGCCCAGAAAAGTCATTTAGATTGTTAGAACCTTATTAATTTGATTAATAAATGCTTCTTCTTAATCTATTGTGTATTCATTATGGGTAATTGACCATGATCATGAGATGATCTATACGATATGAGATATCGATAAAGGTCCATAGGATATACTGTAGGAAAGTTATGTGATTAGATTATCACAGGTAGATATAACTTTCCAGTTCCTTATACTTTATATAGTCACAGCTATGGGTGAAGCTGGGTACTTCACTTATATGGCTGCCAGAATGCTAAGATGTTCTCAATAGTCGAGATGTAGTTCTATCTCGAACTATTGTAGTGGAGACTACACATCAGCATATGGGTGCTTAAATGTACACTGACTGATTGAATTCAATGAGAGACCTCTTGCATAAACGTACTATCAGATAGTTGGTCTCTCATTCACATTGAACGGTTTTGATGATCCTTAAATCTGATGAGTTCATCTATGACTGGGCAGTGATCTGACTGTTTTGATTCTACCAACGTATTTTCTAACTTAGGGAATACAATGAAGTGACAGTTGGATAGTCAGAAAGTTGTTCGAGTCATGATGAATTTCAAACAAGAAATCTATGCTCATTAATTTGAGAGATTTTCCAAGTTCTGGGTAAGATAGTTGATTAAGTTCAAATCATGCACAGGTGATTTAGAAAACAAAATAAGTTTTGAAATATACTTTTATTAAAAAGTATTATACTTATAAAATGATTTTTTCAAAATGTTTTTCATGAGAAATTGTTTCTCATGGCTTAATCCTAAGTCTTGGAAATCTGGATGATTTGCAATGAGCTATGGGTTAGATAGTATGTAAATCTCGAAGGCCCATTATGGATAATGTATTTGGAAGGATAAATCGAATTTAAAAGTTTATGTGGCGGGATCCGTAATGGTTAATGTTCATACACTGGGATTCAATTGCAACATGGATATCTCATGTCACTTGCAATTCCGATGTAATTCCCATTGAGGGTCAATGGGAACACATTTGATAAGCCAGGGTAAGAATGTCCCAGAGCAATCTGTGCAGGTGCTCACATAAGAAATACAAGCTCAATAATTGATTAAAAGTTAATCATTTAATTAAATAGATTAATAGTTAATCTATTGTTTAAATTAATTGTTAATTTAAACTACGAGATTATTTTAGTAATTATTTGATTAACATAATTAAAGAGGAATTGGGTTTGACCCATATACATAAACCCATTAAAATGGACCTTTAATATGGGCCAAAGCCCATGGGTTTAAACCCTAGGGTGGGGCGCCCACTTGAGGAATCCTAATTGGATTAGGATTTGTTTAATTGAATAATTATTGAAATATAATTCCTTTTATTATGGAATTAAAATCCAAGTGCTGGATTGCAATTAGGATTAAGATGTTATTGTAATTAGATTACAATAAGGAGTTTTAACTCCTCAAATCCCACGCCCCATAGAAGCTCACGCCCCCCTTGTGGATTCCTAGTTTGACTAGGTTTCCTACTTTGGTGTAGGATTGTAGCACCCCGGACTTTTTCATCCTTAATGAATAGCACCTTCGTAGCTAATTGGCCGTTTTTGTAGTCTAATTAATAAATAAGGGAGAAATCGGAAATTCTGAAACGTCAGAAATGTGCGTTTTCGAAAGACGAACTCAACGCAAGTTGAATCGTCGAAATCCGACGAGCGAGTCAAAAGATATGGTCAAAACAGTCCAGACATACAGAGAACCGATCGCTCGGTCCAGTCAGCGATCGATCGGTCCATAACCGATCGATCGGTAGCTATCGCGCGGTCAGAAATTTTGTATGGGGAAATTTTCCAGAGAGTGAGTTTTTGACCGGTCGATCGGTCATAAACACCGACCACTCGGTAGGCAACCGATCGATCGGTCATAACCACCGATCGCTCGGTCTTCGCGTTTTTGCAGAAATTTCAGTAAGGGCGTTTTCGTCTTTTGGGTGTTAAACCCTTACCCATAAGGGTTTGCTCGACCCTTTGAGCCCTCATTGACAACCCTTAGACATTTTGAGAGATAGAGAGAGAAGAGGAGAAAGCTCTAACCTAGGGTTTGGTTTTGAGAAGGAAATCAAAGGGGGTTTAAGAACCATAGCTCACCCCAACTCAAGTTGCTTCAAAATCGAGGCTCAAGCTCGTGTGTGAACCATTCTCCAAGCTAGGGCAGCAACCCAAGCACGTTTTTGAAAGGGGTTTCTTCCCCAACTCAAGTCTCCTTCAAGCAAAGGTGTTCTTTTTTCAAGTTGGAGCTTCAATCAAGGTTTCTATCAAGGATCAAGCCTTGATTTAAGGTTAGTACACCCTACTAACTTACCCTAGCAATAAATCTAGGTTTTTCCTTATGAAATATGATTCTTGTTAGTGTGTTTTATTCCTTGCAAAATGTGTCATCTATAATAAATATAAACAAGATAAAGGAAGAGTAGGGATGCTTGGATGGAGGTTGGATACGGCGATTGGATGCCGAATGTGTGATATATGATGTGTGGGATGTGGATTGGAAAATGGAGGATGGGCATTGTACAAATAACAAACTTACCCTTGTGTGATTGAATGGAAAATATGCATTAAAAAGAAGGAGATAAACTACTAAGGAATAACGTATGAAAGTGTTTGACAAAATACCTAAACTATGAATAAATGATCTCAATGAAGGACATGGAAATGGGTTTTATGCATGTGTCCTTATAAATGATAAATTGATCAAATGTTATGCAAAACTACTTATGTTACTTATGTTCATATCATGAATTGAATTATAATGTCATATTTGGTTATTTCCATTATCATGATTGTCACTATGGACACGTACACGAGCACGCATGATAACATGAACCGTGATTTCAAGAGCATGTGCATATAATAAACAACAAGAAAGCATTGCATAACAAGGAGGTTGGTAGCCCAGGGACATTCGGGTGCTAGCCTCTGGCTCACAAGTGCATTTCATAACAAGGAGGTTGGTAGCCCAGGGAGGATTCGGGTACTAACCTCTGGCTCACAAGTGCATTGCATATCAAGGAGGTTGGCAGCCCAGGGAGATTCGGGTGCTAGCCTCTGGCTCACAAGTGCATCTCATAACAAGGAGGTTGGTAGCCCAGGGAGGATTCGGGTACTAACCTCTGGCTCACAAGTGCATTGCATATCAAGGAGGTTGGCAGCCCAGGGAGATTCGGGTGCTAGCCTCTGGCTCACAAGTTTACAAGATGGAGGTTTACAAGATGATGATCATGCATTCATGCATGCACGCATACATGATTTCTACGAGGCATACCGGGACATGACAAGGGTTTTCAAGCATGAGTTTTATCGGCATTTTCGCATTCATGTACGCACGTCAGGATGCTTGTATTGTGTCATGCCCTATACTGTTTCCTTGTGATGTTTCCATTACTGCTTGTATGATATTACTATTATGTGTTTTTATTATTGTTATGGTCTGCTAGTAGCTTGTACTCGCTGAGTATTCCATGCTCAGCCGTACTTTCATGTCGGTAGGTACGGAGGGAGCCCTCGACCCAGAACCTTGGGTCGAGGAAGATTATACAGAGGAGAGAGAGTCGGCTATCCCATTACAGTCTCAGGCGGACCGAGACCTCGATGCGTGGCCATACCTCGACTACTGTTGAGGGGAGAGTATGAGAGAGTTTGGTGTATTTTGATATTTTGATAGGTGGGCCTGTCCACCTTAGGCTTAGACATGTCTTGTATTTATGTTAACTTGGAATACTATTTTGGAGCATCAGAAGAAATGAAAATTTGTTTACGCTTCCGCATATATGATAGCTTCCGCGCTCTGATTATCGTTATGAGTACTGTATTTTATCTTGTGCATTACAGGATGGTTTGATAGGTTCGCAGTGTGACACCTAAAATATCCCTAAACTCCTAGGGGGTATTTTGGGGCGTTACAAGGATGTTGACTTATCCCTTTTAATTAAAGAATCCTCTTATAATAGGGACTCTTTAATTAATAGGATTACAATAACTAAAGTAGTTATAGATTAAGTAGGAGTTTATTTAATTAATAATAAGAGTTATTGTTAATTAATAAATCTTACTAGATAAGATCAAGTTGGAGTAGGATTAGGATAAGATCCTAGTCTATAAATACCCCAACACCCTAGACCATTAAATAGAATTTTCCAGAATTTTTTCTCTCCTCTCCTCTCTCTCTCTAAACCGTGAGCCCTAGGGGAGACCCCTAGGGATTTTCGTGAGCTATATTAGTGGTCCTAGTTGGGTTTTGCAAATCTAGGGTTTTGAACCTTAGTATTATTGGTGATAGAAGGTCTACACCATTGATCCATCTTCTTCCTCTTGCTTCTATAATTCCAAAGGAAATTTTAAAGCATCGTGGGGATAGCGAAGAATAAGGATCGAGATTCTAGTATTTTTTCAGAGAAATCTCACAAAGAGTTCTGACGGTTCAAGTGGATTAAGCTTCACCGATGAAAAACATTCACAAGGTGATATGACTAAAATTCTTAGATAATTTTGATGCTTTTTATGGTGTTAAGATCTAGGGGATCCAGTTTTCGCACAAATTTTTATCCGGATCCCCCTTCATCTTCAACTAAAGTGCTGAAGAGTCTACTTGGCCTCGGATCACACTAGTCACTTTACCCATCTTCATAAATTCTTCCATTTGGTCACCTTTCAACCTTTGAAGAAGTCAAGTCATAGTAGCAACTCTATTCTTGGTGACTGAAGAATCCATGTTTACAGTCCCCAATACTGAGTAGGCTGCATCTACTCTCTCCTTCAAGTCCTCATGGATAGCAGCTATGAATGCTTCTATAGAAGACATCCTCTCTCTCATCTCAGCCCTGAAGTCAGTAGAGGAGCCCTCAAGGTAGGCAAGTCTGTCCCTAACCTCAGTCTATGGTCCAGTTGCTTGGGCTTCTTGGTTCTCCATTCTCTCTCTCATTTCTGCTTGAAAACTGATCATACCAGTGCTGATGAAGTCCAACTTACCCATCATCAAACTCAGCACATCATCTAAAAAGGAAGGTCTGATGGGGTGCTCAGGTTGAGCAGAAGAACCACCAACCTCAAAGTGAGGGGTGGGGGCTCTGAAAGGAGAAGAGGGAGGAGAGAAGGCAGCTTTGTTAGGAGATGGACTAAGAGATTGATCCATGGGAGGATCAGCAGGAGGATCAGAGATAGGAGGGGCAAAGAAGGTGCTCGATCAGCTAATGAAGAAGGCTGAGTAGTGGAGGTAGAAGGCTGTGTGCCAGAATTTTTGGGAAGCCATTTTTGCAATCCCTGATACCACTGATATCCCATCTTTACAAGTGTAGTAAGACTGTAGATATCATAGTGGGCAGGGTGAATGACTTCAAGAGTAGAGTCAAATGATAATTCAAAGTGCTTGAAGACAATTGTAAGAAGTTGTCCATAGGGTAGATAGGCATTCTTTTTGGGAACACATTCAACCATGTTATAAAAAATTAAATAACATAGGTCAAATGGTTTGGTGGTTAGAACACACCAAATAAGAAAGACATCAAAGTAAGACAGGTAGTTTCTACTACCTTTCCTAGGAAGAATGCTATGGGAGATAATATGATGAATCAGTCTGGCATCCAAAGTTAGACTGTTCAGAGTTAGAAGGGAGGCTTGAGTGATTTCTTTAGTACAGATAAGATTTAAAGCTTCAATTGGCTCAAATTCAGGGTGGATTGGCCAATCTTTTGAAGCAAACATTTCTATGCTTCCAGCTGGGATAGAAAGGATAGAAGTAAGAATTTCCATAGAGATGGTAATGTCTTTACCATAGACATAGGAGGTGAAGGAGTTGGTGGAAGGACTGAAGTGGATGTGAGAGTAGAATAACTTAACTAATTCAGGGAATATGGGTTCCTTGAATTAGAGGAGTTGAAGCCATCCTAGAGATTTGAAGAGCTCATAGATATGACCTAGGCCCCACTCTTCTAGAATAGAAGAATTAATGACCTTACCATAGACAATAGGTCTGGAGTGGATGATGTCTCTGTATTTCCGCTTTTCAGGTTTTGAAGCATGAGGCAGGAGCTTCTTCTTCCACAACAACATCTTTGGAGCGCTTTTGTCTTTTAGGGCTTGACCCTTCTTCAGCTGTCTTTGTTCTCCCCATTGGTGTAGAGCCCCGGACTTTTTCATGCTTAATGCATGGTACTTTCGTAGCCAATTTGCCTTTAATGTAGTACAATTGAAAAATTCCCAAATCTTAAAAATGTTCCTTTTCGAAGTACGAACACAACGCAAGTTGAATCGTCAAAATCCGACGAACGAGTCAAAAGATATGGCCAAAAAATTTTGGACTTGCAGACCACCGATCGCTCGGTTCATGGAGCGATCGATCGGAGGCTATAGACTGGTCAAAAATTTTGTATGGGCAAATTTTCCAGAGAGCTTATTTTTGACCGGGAGCTCGGTCAATTCACCGATCGCTCGGAGGCAACCGATCGATCGGTTATAACCACCTGTAGAGCCCCGGACCTTTTCACATTTAATGCATGACACTTTCGTTGCCATTTTGCCTTTAAAGAGGTATAATTAATAAATAAGGAAGAAATTGGAAATTCCGAAACGTCAGAAATGTTCGTTTTCGAAGTACGAACCCAACGCAAGTTGAATCGTCGAAATCGGACGAACGAGTCAAAAGTTATGGCCAAAACAGTTTGGACCTGCAGACCACCGATCGCTCGGTCCATGGAGCGATCGATCGGTCCAAAACCGATCGCTCGGAGGCTATCGACTGGTCGAGATTTTTGTATGGTCAAATTTTCCAGAGAGTGAAATTTTAACCGATCGCTCGGTTATGAAACCGATCGATCGGTAGGCAACCGATCGATCGGTCATTAACACCGATCGCTCGGTACTCGCGTTTTTGCAGAAAACTTAGTAAGGGTGTTTTAGTCTTTTGGGCAGTTTACTCTTACCTTAAGAGTCTTGCCCGAGCCTTTAGGGCTTATTTTACAATACTTAGAAGATTGAGAGCTAAGGAGAGGAGAAGAAGGCGATCCCTAACCTAGGGTTTGATTTTTGGAGGAGAAATCAAAGGGTTGTGAACCCACACTCACCTCAAGTCCATTTTCTTCGAGATCTCGGCTCAAGCTCGTGTGGGGCACTCTCCTCAAGCTAGGGCAGCAACTCACGGTCGTTTTGAAAGGGGGATTTCTTCCTCATTGTTCAAGGTCGGTACTTCTTACTACCCTCCTAGTTATAGCTTCTCTTTTCCTTTATTTCTTCTTGTTTTCCTTCACATATATATGTGTTATGAGATTGGTGGTATGAATGGTGAATGGAGATGGATGTTGGCGAATGGATGCCGTGTGGATGATGTGATGAACGAATGGGAAAGGGCATTGTACTAATAATGAACATACAAGTGTGATGTGAGCATAACCCACCTAGAAAAGCATGATCTAGGTTTAAGTGAATAATGAACACACCCCATGTTTGATGAAATGCCAAGGTGAACAAAATAAATGATAAATTAAGGGAACCTACGCTTGATTGCTCTTTAAATTGTTAGGGTTCATGATAGTGTGTTTCCTACATTTCTTAAAATGCGTAGATTATTACTCACTTAAATTGCTATATGCTATGCTTTGTGAATTACCCCAAATTGCTATATTTAATTCCAAATGCAAGTATGCACACGATCTCACGAGCACGCATGAAATGACGTGATTTACCGATGTTTTAAGTATGGGGCGTAGAGGTGGGGCATATCCTAAGATATATTTCACTTCGCTTTTGACAAGGGCAAGACAATCATGCATTTCATAGGGAAAGGTCTCCCATCCCCTCGCATGACATGCATAGCATCGCATGACACGCATAGCATAGCATGGCATGACACGCATAGCATAGCATCACACATCACGCATGGAAGCTAGTTGCGACGGGCTATGAACGGCAACTAGGCATTCACATTCTGCATGGATGCTAGTTGCGACGGGCTATGAACGGCAACTAGGCATACCCATCTGCATATAGGGTACTAGTTGTGACGGACTATGAACGGCAACTAGGCATGTGAACATGTTTAAATTGTGAACAAGCAAACATGATACTCGCATGACACGCATGACATGACATGACACGCATGATATGACAAGATAAGACAACATAACAAGTTTCAAGCACGGAAATGGTATTTTCAAGTCAAGTCAAGTGCACGATGTTTTCAAGAGGTTTCATCGGCTTTCTACGAAATACAAGCATGATTATAAATTGTTTTGCTTCCTTGTATGATATAAATTGTTCATGTTCTATATATGCAACTTGCTTCCTCCTTTATGTATGCTATCTGTATGCTATGACTATTGGTTAGTGCTTAGTACCCGCTGAGTATTCCATGCTCAGCCGTACTTCTTATGTCGGCAGGTGACGGCGGAGCAGCTGCTCCATTTGATATCTGTGCTCCGAGTCCATGGGTGGAGGAGGAGTACGTCGAGGAGCCTTTTGAGGAACCTCTAGTAGAGGGTTACCATTAGGTGGTTGTAGATTCTGAGTGGATTAGCTGTGGGTGAGATGAGAGATTATATCCATGTATTTTGGCGGGTCTGTCCGCACTTTCTTCTGGTTACTTTTTGTATAAACTTGGACCATATGTATATACTTAGAGGTTTGTTAGACTTCCGCTGTGTTTTATAGTTATGTTTCCGCTATAATGTCCTCTATTGTATATGCTCTGTGGGTTTTTGCAGGTTGGTTTGTCAAGCAAGTCATGTAAGTCATGATTGAGTCGTCCAAGATTCACTCTAACTCCTAGGGTGGGTTTTGGGTCGTGACACCACCGATCGCTCGGTCTTCGTGTTTTTGCAGAATTTTCATTAAGGGTGTTTTCATCTTTTGTGCATTTCACTCAAGCCTTAAAAGCTTTGCCCAAACATTTGAGGGTTCATACCCAACACTTAGAGTCTTTTGAGAGATAGAGAGAAAGGAGAAGGGGTTCCCTAACCTAGGGTTTGCATTTGGGGAGAAATCAAAGGGGTTGTGAACCCACAATCATCCTCAACCTCATTTTTCTTCAAGATTCAAGGTTCAGGCTCGTGAGGAGCACTTTTCCCAAGCTAGGGCAGCAACTCACGGACGTTTTGGAAGGGGATTCTTTCCCTCATTTGTCAAGGTTGGTACCTTTCGCTACCCTCCTAGTGATAGTTTTTTATTTTTCTTCCCTTAGTCCTATTATCCTTTATTTTCCTTCATCTATATATGTGTTATGAGATGAGTTGTGTGGATGGTGAATGGAGATGGATGTTGGTGAATGGATGTCGTGTGAATGATGTGATGAATGAAATGGGAAAGGGCATTGCACCAATAATAAACATACAAGCATGTTGTGAATATGAACCCACCTAGAAGAGCATGTGATAGGCTTAACAAATAATGTACTTATCATGTTTGATGAAATGCCAAGGTGAAATAAATGAATTGTAAATTAAGGAAATGCATGCTTAATTAATTGCGGAAATTGCTAGGACCTATGATAGTGTGCCTTCTTATTTTCCCTAAATTACATGAATATTGAATTGCTCAAATGATTGATGTTCTATGTATTGTTAACTCTCCAAATGTCATATTTAAATTTAAATGCAAGTATGTAAACGCTTCCACGAGTACGACATGCATGACATGAATTTGCCAAGGTTTTCAAGAACGAGGTTTAGAGGTGGGACATATCCTATGATATGTTTTACCTCGCCTTTCACAAGAAAACAAGAACAAACATACCGCGAGGGGACTCCCCTCACTAACAAGTGCATTGCATAAAGAAGAGTCTCCCTTCCCTCTCAAGTGCATCTCATAAAGAAGGGTCTCCCTTCCCTCTCAAGTGCATCTCACAAGGATATCTCACAAGTGTATCTCACAAGTTACATGATCACAAGCAAGCACGCACGACACGCATGGCATGGCATGACACATACGACACACTCGACAAGATCAAGCAAGACAAACATGACAAGCTTTCAAGTACGAAAAGGATATTTCAATGTCAAGTCAAGCGCACAATGATTTCAAGAGGTTTTATCGGCTTTTACGAAATGCAAGCATGAATATAAATTGCTTTACTTCCTGGTATGACATAAATTGTTCCCGTTTTACATATATTAATTGCTCTTGAATTATGTATCGCCATTTTTATGCTATGACTATTGGTTAGTCTTTGGTACCCGCTGAGTATTCCATGCTCAGCCTTACTTCTTATGCCCGCAGGTGATAGCGGAGCGGCTGCTCCTTTTGATGTCTGTGCTCCGAGCCATTGGGTGGAGGAGGAGTACGTTGAGGAACCTTTAGAGGAACCTCCGGTCGAGGGTTACTATTAGATAGTAGTATATTCTGAGTGATGTAGCTGTGGGTGAGTTGAGAGAGATATATTCATGTATTTTGGCGGGCCTGTCCCCACTTTCTTTTGTGTAATCTTCTTTTGTACCAACTTGGATCATGTATATGTTTATACACATAGAGGTTTTGATTAAGTCTTCTGCTGTGCTATGTTAGTGTATGTTTCCGCCATTTATGTCCTCTATTGTGTATGCTCTGTGGGTCTTTTGCAGGTTATTTTGGTCAAGCAGGTCCTGAAAGTCACGATTGGTCGTCCAAGATTCACTCTAACTCCTAGGGTGGGTTTTGGGTCGCGACAGAAGTGGTATCAGAGCTTAGGCTCTAGGTCTTTAGGATCACTTAGAATCTATACCACGGCTTGACAAGAGCATATGTTAGGAAACAAGTTAGGAAGGAAGTAAGTCGGAAGCGAGTCATGATTCCAAGTGCGAGACTAAACTTTAGTCTTGGTCTAAATGGTTGTTACAACCAAGTACGAGTCTTAGGAAAGCTAAAACACCAAGGTATAATATTATAAATACACCAATGGTTGTGATGCGATGAATATTAGTATTATACAACTAATAGAAATTGAATTATTGTGAAATAGAACTGTGATAAATTGTGTTTTCATGTGAGACTCATGTGGTGCTATTGTTCTCAGGACCTTAGTCATGAGAGGGGCCACACGGGGTCGTGGACCACATACTAGAGCTTCATCTTCTTCTAGAGATGAAGTTGAGCAGCCGGACCTCTCACAGGTCTTAGGCTCTATTGCTGAGACTCTCGCCATCCTGGCGGCTCGGCAAACTATACCTTCTTCAGCGGCACCTACTCCACCACCTACGGCTCCAGTACATCGTATAGCTGGGGTTGAGGCATTCAAGAGATTGAGGCCTCCATCATTCCATGGGAGTGTGGACCCTCTTGCTACGGAGGCTTGGATCCTCCAAGTGGAGAAGATATTTGTGGTTCTCTCTCCGACAGAGGAAGAGAAAGTAGCATGGGCTGTTTTCATGCTAGAGGGCGAAGCCCACCATTGGTGGTTGTCCGCATTGAGGACACGGGACTTGACCATGTAGGGTCAACCTTGGACTTGGGATGAGTTCAAGGACACTTTTTATAAGAAGTACTTTCCGATCGGAGCACGGAAAAAGAAGGAAAGAGAGTTCATCAACCTGGAGCAAGGTTCGATGATCGTGGTAGCTTATGAGGCTACGTTCTCGGAACTCTCTAGATTTGCACCTCACATGGTTGCTACTGAGGAAAGAAAGGTGAGGAGATTTGAGCAAGGGCTCAAGGATGTCATTATGGAGAAAGTATCGGCTTTCAGGCACGCTACTTATCTGGAAGTAGTAGACAAGGCCTTATTGATTGAGGCAAATTCGGAGGCGGTGTCCAAGAAGAGGGAGTTGGTAAGAGGCCAACCTAGTAGTTCAGCACCTCCAGAGAGGCGGGCTCGTACCGGCCCTTATTAGTATGTGTGGACAACACCACTGATGAGGCCATCTTATGCGCCTCCAGCTCCGTGGCAGTATATGCCTCAGGCATCGCGACCTCAGGCTCTTCCGGCCCCACGACCTGTTGCACCTCAGGTAGTAAGGTATGCTCCACCTCCGGCCCCTCCGACCTATACACACGAGGTCTGCACTTCGTGCGGCCGAAGGCACCCGACAGGAGATTGCCGAAGGGCATCGGGTGGATGTTTTCATTGTGGTCGCCAGGGCCATGTGATCAGGGATTGCCCCAGTCAGCATTTACCAGGCCTGTATCAAGGGATTAGGCCCCCAGCACACCCAGCAGGATCATACCAGGCGTCATCCCAGACTACTCGATCTACACCTTCGCCTCGCCAGGCGAACTAGGGGCGAGTTTTTGCCTTGACAGAGAGTGATGCACTTGTATCTGACGATGTAGTGCAAGGTAAGCAGTTGTAGTTTATTTAATTATCCTTAAAACATTTTGTTATGTATTATTCGACTGTGTACATATATGGCATGATTATATGTATATATACCGATATTTATACGCTGTTGATGCATGGATTGACTTAGCTAGCTAAAATTTCAGGAACCTTACTAGTTAATGAATGTTTGGCTTGCGTATTGATCGACACCGGGTCTACTCATTCATTCATATTGCTGAATTTCTCTCAAGGTTTTCCCTCCGAGCCTAGCCAGTTGGAACCGGAGTTAGCTATTTCGACTCCTCTCGGCAAGACAGTATTGGCAGATAAAGTGTATAGGAACAGTGTGGTTCAAGTGGGGAGCCACGAGTTGGCGGTTGATCTAATCGTTCTCGGATTTCAAGACTTTGATGTTATATTGGGAATGGATTGGTTAGCAGTGCATCATGGGCATGTAGCTTGCTTTGAAAAGATGGTACTCTTCCGGCCAATGGAAGGTAAACCATTTCATTTTCGGGGGTTAAGAAGTAGAGATATTACCCATTTTGCGGCATTGAGCCTAGCGAACCCCGAGGCAAAGGACTCTTCGACTATTCCAGTCGTGAGTGAATTCCTGGATGTGTTTCCAGAGGAGTTGCCAGGGTTGCCTCCAGACAGGGAGATTGAGTTTGTGATCGAGCTTGCACCAGGCACAGCTCCTATTTTCAGGGCTCCGTATAGAATGGCCCCGATTGAACTCAAAGAGTTGAAGACTCAGTTGGAGGAATTGCAAGGTCTTGGTTTCATTTGACCAAGTGCCTCACCGTGGGGTGCCTCGGTTTTGTTTGTCAAGAAGAAGGATGGCTCGATGCGACTGTGCATCGATTACCTGCAATTGAACAAAGTCACTACTAAGAATAGGTATCCATTGCCTAGAATTGATGACTTGTTCGATCAGTTAAAGGGAGCGAAATTTTTTTCTAAGATTGATCTTCGGTCCGGTTACCACCAGTTGAAGATCAAGGCCGAGGATGTGCCCAAAATAGCTTTTCGGACTCAATACAGACACTACGAGTTCTTGGTGATGCCTTTTGGTCTCACAAATGCGCCGGCAGCATTTATGGATTTAATGAACCGGGTGTTCCGGCCATATCTAGATCGATGCGTGATCGTGTTTGTCGACGATATCTTGGTGTACTCCTAGACTTGGGAAGATCACATGCGAGACCTTCACCTTGCTTTAGAAATGCTGAAAGAGCACAAGCTATATGCTAAACTTAGCAAGTGTGAGTTTTGGTTAGAAGAGGTGGCATTCCTAGGCCACGTCGTTTTTGCGGAAGGCATATCGGTAGATCCAAAGAAGATAGAGGCAGTCATGAGTTGGGCCGAGTGTCACAGAGATACTCAGTTTTCTTGGGTTGACAGGCTACTATAGGAGATTCGTAGAGGGTTTTTCCAGTCTTGTAGCACCACTCACTTACCTGACGAGGAAGAATGCGAAGTTTGTATGGAGCGACAAGTGTGAGATCAGTTTCACGGAACTGAAGAAGAGGCTTACTACAGCCCCTGTCCTTACTGTGCATCCGGACCTTATGGGTATGAGGTTTACAGGGATGCCTCGCATGTTGGACTTGGGTGTGTGCTCATGCAACACAAGAAAGTCATTGCTTATGCATCAAGGCAATTAAAAGAGCATGAAAATAATTATCCCACGCACGACTTGGAGCTTGCGGCGGTCATGTTTGCACTCAAGATTTGGTGCCATTACCTTTATGGGGTGGATTTCTATGTGTTCACGGATCACAAGAGTCTCAAGTATCTCTTTTTCCAAAAGGAGCTGAATCTAAGGCAACGGCGTTGGATGAAATTTTTGAAAGACTATGACTGCACCATCCAATACCACCCGGGCAAAGCAAACATTGTAGCGGACGCCTTGAGTAGAAGACCTCTAGGATTATTAGCACACATGTTGGTGCAAGAATGGAGATTATTGGAGGATTTGGCAAATCTGGACATTAGTGTGAATGATACAGTTCGCGGTCCTGTTTTGGCAAATGTCACGGTTCGGCCATACATTATAGATTTGATCCATGAATACCAAGCCACGGATGCTGAATTATTGGCTTATCGGAACAAGGATGTTGCCAAGGGTAGTGAAGAATTTTCTCTCATTAGTCGGGTTGCCATTACGTTCAAAGGAAGGCTGTGTGTCCCAGCCAATGTAGATCTTCGAAGGGAGATTATGGATGAAGCACACCGATCAAAGTATACTATGCATCCTGGGGGTACGAAAATGTACCAGAACCTCAAGAGTCACTTTTGGTGGCGGAATATAAAGAGGGATATTACGGAATATGTGGCACGATGCTTAGTGTGCCAACAGGTAAAAGCAGAACACATGGGACCCGTCGGTCTATTGCAGTCTCTTCCTATTCCCGAGTGGAAATGGGAGAACATATCCATGGATTTCATAGTTGGCTTGCCAAAGACGACAAGGGGCTCAGATGCGATATGGGTAGTAGTGGATCGTTTGGCAAAGTCCACTCATTTCCTACCCTACCGAACTACTTTCAACTCTAGCCAGTTGGCCGCGCTATACATCAAGGAAGTGGTTAGGCTACACGGGGTGCCAGTCAGTATTGTGTCAGATCGGGATCCAAGATTCACATCAAGATTCTAGAAAAGCTTTCAAGAAGCCATGGGTTCCCGACTTGATTTCAGCACTGCATCTCATCCACAAACGGATGGACAAACCGAGAGAGTGAACCAAATCATCGAAGACATGCTTCGAGCTTGTATGTTGGATTTCAAGGGCAGTTGGGAAGAACACTTGCCTTTGGTTAAATTCGCCTATAATAATAGCTATCAGGCAAGCATCTAAATGGCGCCATTTGAGGCCTTATATGGGCGAAGCTGCAGGTCTCCTCTCTATTGGGATGAAGTTGGAGAGAGAAAGGTACTAGGTTCGGAGTTGATTGAGCAAACTGCGAGCACAGTCAAGATCATCCGGGATCGGTTGAAAGCCACTCAAGATCGTCAAAAGAGCTATGCAGACACACGCCGCCGGGACTTGGAATTCCAGGTTGAAGATCAAGTCTTTGTGAAGGTATCTCCTAGCAAAGGAGTTATGAGATTTGGCAGGCGAGGCAAGCTTAGTCCTCGATATGTTGGCCCGTTCGAGATCATCATGCGAGTTGGTGAGGTTGCTTACAGGGTAGCTCTTCCACCTCACATGGCCGCGGTTCACAACGTTTTCCATGTGTCTATGCTTCGGAAGTACATTGCGAATCCTTCGCATGTCATAGACTTAGAACCGTTAGAAATTCGAGAGGATCTCACTTTAGTTGAGAGGCCAGTTCATATATTGGATCGGAGAGAGCAAGTCCTTAGCAAAAAAACTATTCCATTGGTTCTTGTGCAATGGCAGCATCATGCTCGAGAAGAGGCTACATGGGAACGTGTGGCCGAAGTTAAAGCAAAGTACCCGGAATTGTTTGAATGAGTCTTGTATAGGTTTTTTATATGACTTGTAATTTTGTTTTGATTTGTAATGCAAGTATCGTCTAAATTTTGAGGACAAAATTTTTGTAAGGGGGGGAGGATGTAGAACCCCGGACTTTTTCATGCTTAATGCATGGTACTTTCATAGACAATTTGCCTTTAATGTAGAACAATTAATAAATAAGGAAGAAATTAGAAATTCCGAAACATCAGAAATGTCCCTTTTCGAAGTACGAACCCAACGCAAGTTGAATCGTCAAAATCCTAAGAACGAGTCAAAAGATATGGCCAAAACAGTTTGACCGGGAGCGATCAATCAGTCCAAAACCAATCGATCGGAGGCAATCGACTGGTTGAAAATTTTGTATGGGGAAATTTTTCAAAGATCACATTTTTGACCGGGAGCTCGGTCAATTCACCGATCGCTCGGTAGGCAACCGATCGATCGGTCATAACCACCGATCGCTCGGTCTTCACGTTTTTGTAGAATTTTCATTAAGGGTGTTTTCGTCTTTTGTGCGTTTCACTCAGGCCTTAAAGGCTTTGCCCGAACATTTGAGGGTTCATACACAACACTTAGAGTCTTAGAGAGATAGAGAGAAAGGAGAAGGGGTTCCCTAACCTAGGGTTTGCATTTGGGGAGAAATCAAAGGGGTTGTGAACCCACAATCATCCTCAAGCTTGTTTTTCTTCAAGATTCAAGGTTCAGGCTCGTGAGGAGCACTTTTCCCAAGCTAGGGCAGCAACTCACGGACGTTTTGGAAGGGGATTCTTTCCCTCATTTGTCAAGGTCGGTACCTTTTGCTACCCTCCTAGTGATAGTTCTTTATTTTTCTTCCCTTAGTCCTATTATCCTTTATTTTCCTTCATCTATATATGTGTTATGAGATGGGTTGTGTGGATGGTGAATGGAGATAGATGTTGGCGAATGGATGCCGTGTGAATGATGTGATGAATGAAATGCGAAAGGGCATTGCACCAATAATAAACATACAAGCATGTTGTGAATATGAACCCACCTAGAAGAGCATGTGATAGGCTTAACAAATAATGTATTCACCATGTTTGATGAAATGCCAAGGTGAAAGAAATGAATTGTAAATTAAGGAAATGCATGCTTAATTAATTGCGGAAATTGCTAGGACCTATGATAGTGTGCCTTCTTGTTTTCCCTAAATTACATGAATATTGAATTGCTCAAATGATTGATGTTCTATGTATTGTTAACTCTCTAAATGTCATATTTAAATTTAAATGCAAGTATGTACACGCTTCCACGAGCACGACATGCATGACATGAATTTGCCGAGGTTTTCAAGAACGAGGTTTAGAGGTGGGACATATCCTACGATATATTTTACCTCACTTTTCACAAGAAAATAAGAACAAACATACCGCGAGGGGACTCCCCTCACTCACAACTGCATTGCATAAAGAAGGGTCTCCCTTTCCTCTCAAGTGCATTACATAAAGAAAGGTCTCCCTTCCCTCTCAAGTGCATCTCACAAGGATATCTCACAAGTGTATCTCACAAGTTACATGATCACAAGCAAGCATGCACGACACGCATGGCATGGCATGACACGTACGACACACTCGACAAGATCAAGCAAGACAAACATGACAAGTTTTCAAGTACGAAAAGGATATTTCAATGATTTCAAGCGGTTTTATCGGCTTTTACGAAATGCAAGCATGAATATAAATTCCTTTACTTCTTGGTATGACATAAATTGTTCCCGTTTTACATATATGAATTGCTCCTGAATTATGTATTGCCATTTTTATGCTATGACTATTGGTTAGTATTTGGTACCCGCTGAGTATTCCATGCTCAGCCATACTTCTTATGTCGGCAGGTGATAGCGGAACGGCTGCTCCTTTTGATGTATGTGCTCCGAGCCCTTGGGTGGACGAGGAGTATGTTGAGGAACCTTTAGAGGAACCTCTGGTCGAAGGTTACTATTAGATGGTAGTAGATTCTGAGTGATGTAGCTGTGGGTGAGTTGAGAGAGATATATTCATGTATTTTGGCGGGCCTGTCCCCACTTTCTTTTGTGTATTCTTATTTTGTACCAACTTGGATCATGTATATGTTTATACACATAGAGGTTTTGATTAAGTCTTCCGCTGTGCTATGTTAGTGTATGTTTCCGCCATTTATGTCCTCTATTGTGTATGCTCTGTGGGTCTTTTGCAGGTTATTTTGGTCAAGCAGGTCATGAAAGTCACGATTGGTCGTCCAAGATTCACTCTAACTCCTAGGGTGGGTTTTGGGTCACGACAATTGGAGTTGATTTCAGAAGGTTTTGATGAGATATGAAGGTTTGGAGATGAAAAAATATGATGAACTAGGTTTTGGAGGGAAGTGTGAATGGGGGCTGAACTTGAAGATTTTAAAATGAAAAGGCAGATTTCGGGATTTCGGGTTTTTAAAGAAAACAAATTCTAAAAATTTCACTATCCAGTCGATTACATGAATGGTCTAATCGGCTGGATTGCGCATTTAGTTGATTAGAGCATATATGTGATCTGCTAAATAGAAGAAAAACGCAATTTTAAAAGGATTTTAGCATAACATTCATTTTTATACTATCCAGTCGATTAGAAGCCTTGTCTGATCTGCTAGATCCATCATCCAGTCGATTAGAAAACTAAGGTGATCAACTGGATAGAAGAAAAAATCTGAAGATTTGCAGATTTTTTCTAAATCCAATTTTCTACGCAATGATCATTTTGCAATCAATCCAAAATATCAATTAATCATTGCAAATCATCAAGAATCATTTTTAGTCAGTTAAAAGTATAATTTGTCAATTTATATTGAATTTTACAGTTTCATTAACTTTTTACTTTTAAGATGATTTCATTTGAGTTTTAAGCTTAGTTTTTGAACATTGTGAGATTATAAGATTTCAGATAGCTTGCCTATTGTAGAGACCCCGAATCTTTTTCATGTTTTTACTTCATTGTATTAGGGGTATTATAGTCCTTGTGATGCTTTGATGTTTATTGTATTATATATTTATTTGGTGTGGCGTAAACTAGGATTAATCAAACTTGTAACTGAGGGATGTCATATCACACCCTAAACTTTAGGAAGCTCTAGTCTTGGTACCGTTTACTGGAATTGAGTGATTCTTGAACCATTAGAAAGGTGTTGGAACCTTCTTTGAAGTTCATGTTTAATGTTTTTCCTTATTTTGAGTTTAAGCCAAGTCAATGGTGGGTTTTATCTAATGGAATTGCAAATCAGTCAACTTTTTGGGGACAATTTAGTCTATTAATTAAGTGGAATTTAGAAATTCTAAAATGTTAGAAATGTTTGTTTTCAAGAGAGGAATCCAACCCAAGTTGAATCGTCAAAATCCGTCGAGCAAGTCAAAAGTTATGGCCAAAACAGTAGAGTAGGTCAAAAATCTGTAGGCAACCGATCGCTCGGTCAGAAGTAGCTATCGATCGGTCCAAAACCGATCGATCGGTAGCTATCGACTGGTCCAAAATTTTGTATGGGAAAATTTTCCAGAGAGTGTGTTTTTGACCGATCACCCGGTCATAAACACCGATCGATTGGTAGGCGACCGATCGCTCGGTCTTTCGTGATTTTTACAGAATTTTAGTATGGGCGATTTGGTCTTTTTGTTCTCAGACCTTGGGGCTATAAATAGGGGGTCCTACTCAAAATATTAAAATATTCTACCTATTTCTAACCTAATTTGGCAAAAAGGGGGAGAAAACCTAGGGTTTGAGGGAGAGGGTGCTTGGAGAAGAAGGAGGTTGCTAGAAGATTGAAAGGAAAGCTTGGAGATCGTCCTTAAAGCTTCTCCAAATCTCCTCGGGAGCGTTTTGAATCCAAGGGAAGGATTCCTAAGGTCGATATACTATCCAAATCAACTCTATTTTAATGTTTTGTGAATATTAATTTGATAGAAATGATAGAATGGAGATTAAATGCATTTTTCCCAAATTTTCTATGAAGTAAGCTAATTATTGATGGAAATGTGGATGGAAATGTGGATTGGATGTGGATAGAATATATGGAGGATGGGATTAATATGTGGATGTGAATAGTGAATTGATTGTATGGATGAATTATGGTTTGATGAATGCTTGAAAATATAGAAGGGAAATGGATTCATATTATGCGTACACAAGGTGTTTGTGAAAATGCTTGAAATGATAAATGCTATTATATTCTTATGAAATGGTGGTAAATTGATTATGAATTGCGATATGAATTATGATAAGATATGTATATGTGAATTGTTTGTTAAGTATGTCTAATTATTTGCATGGAAATTGATAGTCGGGAAGGTAAGAACTTAGAGGAACATCTCTCAAACCGGGAATTCTCTAACTATTTGGTATGGGACAGTATAGTGGAGTTTCCATGGTGGGAGATCAAAATCTAAGCAATTACCAACTCGAATGTTAATTTCGACACTTAAGCACATATGCACGTGTATGTTAAGATAAGAGTCTCACAAGTCACACATGTGGACCACAAGCATGAGCATGGCATACGTATGACATTCTGAATAAGCATAAGCATGGCATGGTCCGTATCCGCCAAGAACGGCATGTCAATTACATTTGAATCTTAGGCATAGTCCGTATCCGTCAAGAACGGCATGTCAACCATTTAATTCTTAGACATGGTCCGTATCCGCCAAGAACGGCATGTCACATCATTGTATGATCTAAATAAGTGCATAAGCATAAGCATCTCACAAGCACGTGGTCTCATAAGCATAAGCAACTCATAAGTGTATTTGTCGCGACCCAAAACCCACCCTAGGAGTTAGAATGAACTTTGGACGACTAATCATGGCTGACATGACTTGCTTGACAAACCAACCTGCAAAAACCCACAGAGCATATACAATAGAGGATGACAGTGGAAAACATAACTATAAAACACAGCGGAAGTCTAACAACCTCTAAGTATATACACATGGTCCAAGTTTAATACAAAGAAATCAAAACCAAGAAAGTGCGGACATGCCCGCCAAAATACATGGATATAATCACTCATGCTCACCCACAGCTAATCCACTCAGAATCTAACACCACCTACTGATAACCCTCTACGGGAGGTTCCTCCAAAGGCTCCTCGACGTACTCCTCCTCCACCCATGGACTAGGAGCACAAACATCAAATGGAGCAGCAGCTCCCTCAGAACCTGCCGACATAAGAAGTACGGCTGAGCATGGAATACTCAGCGGGTACTAAATACTAACCAACAGTCATAGTATACAGATAGCATACATAAAGTAGGAAACAAATTGCATATATAGAACAGGAACGATTTATATCATACAAGGAAGTAAAGCAATTTATATTCATGCTTGCATTCGGAAAACTGATAAAACCCTTGAAAACATCGTGCACTTGACTTGACTTGAAATACCCTTTGCATGATTGGGAACTTGTTAACCGTGTCATGCTTGTCATGCTTGCATCATGCGTGCCATATCATGTCATGCGTGTCATGCTTGCTAGTTCATAATTTAAACATGTTCACATGCCTAGTTGCCGTTCATAGTCCGTCGCAACTAGTACCCTATATGCAGATGGGTATGCCTAGTTGCCGTTCATAGCCCGTCGCAACTAGCATCCATGCGGAATGTGAATGCCTAGTTGCCGTTCATAGCCCGTCGCAACTAGCATCCATGCGGAATGTGATGCCATGCAGAGTTATGCGTGTCATGTGATGCTATGCTATGCGTGTCATGCGATGTTATGCATGTCATGCGAGGGGATGGGAGACCTTTCCCTATGAAATACATGATTGTCTTGCCCTTGTCAAAAGCGAAGTGAAACATATCTTAGGATATGCCCCACCTCTACGTCCCATACTTAAAACATCGGTAAATCACGTCATTTCATGCGTGCTCGTGAGATTGTGTGCATACTTGCATTTGGAATTTAATATGGCAATTTGGGGTAATTCACAAAGCATAGCATATAACAATTTAAGTGAGTAATAATCTACGCATTTTAAGAAATGTAAGAAACACACTATCATGAACCCTAACAAATTTCAAGAGCAATTAAGGATGGGTTCCCTTAATTTATCATTTATTTTGTTCACCTTGGCATTTCATCAAACATGGGGTATGTTCATTATTCACTTAAACCTAGATCATGCTTTTCTAGGTGGGTTATGCTCACATCACACTTGTATGTTCATTATTGGTACAATGCCCTTTCCCATTCATTCATCACATCATCCACATGGCATCCATTCGCCAACATCCATCTCCATTCACCATTCACCATTCACCATTCATACCACCAATCTCATAACACATATATATATGTGAAGGAAAATAAGGAGAAACAAAGGAAAAAGGGAAGCTATAACTAGGAGGGTAGTAAGAAGTACCGACCTTGATCAAGTGAGGAAGAAATCCCCCTTTCCAAAACGATCGTGAGTTGCTGCCCTAGCTTGAGGAGAGTGCCCCACACGAGCTTGAGCCGAGATCTTGAAGGAAATGGACTTGAGGTGAGTGTGGGTTCACAACCCTTTGATTTCTCCTCCAAAAATCAAACCCTAGGTTAGGGATCGCCTTCTTCTCCTCTCCTTAGCTCTCAATCTTCTAAGTATTGTAAATAAGCCCTAAAGGCTCGGGCAAGACTCTTAAGGTAAGAGTAAACTGCCCAAAAGACTAAAACACCCTTACTAAATTTTCTGCAAAAACGCGAGTACTGAGCGATCGGTGTTAATGACCGATCGATCGGTTTCATAACCGAGCGATCAGTTAAAATTTCACTCTCTGGAAAATTTCCCCATACAAAAATCTTGACCAGTCGATAGCCTCCGAGCGATCGGTTTTGGACCGATCGATCGCTCCATGGACCGAGCGATCGGTTGCCTGCAGGTCCAGACTGTTTTGGCCATATCTTTTGACTCGCTCGTCCGATTTTGACGATTCAACTTGCGTTGGGTTCGTACTTCGAAAAGGAACATTTCTGACGTTTCAAAATTTCTAATTTCTTCCTTATTTATAAATTATACCTCTTTAAAGGCAAAATGGCAATGAAAGTGTCATGCATTAAATGTGAAAAGGTCCGGGGCTCTACAGTATTGCCTTCCAAGTCTAAGATTCTCACAAGTACACAAGTCAAGGTGATGATATGATGTATATGCACACACGTTCTTCCACACTCTGATTATGTTATTATGTTATTGGATATGTTTCTAATTAAGTGCAGGTATATTATTATTGTTGGTTGGATTTTATAGACACTGAGTACCTTTGTACTCAGCCGGACTTTGTCTTGGCAGGTTTAGAACAGGAGTACACGGCGGAGCCGTGGGTTGAGGAAACATACGCAGAGGAAGGAGGTGAAGGTGAGCCTTCTGAGGAGGGAGCCAGAGACTTGGGTGGCTACACCTCTTAGTTTTTATTTCATTTGATTGAGAGAGTTGTATTAGACTTGAGTAGATGTTGCTTAGTAGACTTTTTTAGTTGTGTATCAGACTCTTTGGTTTTAGTGGGTTATATTTGTTGACTATAGACTCGTGCTATTTAGTGAGTTACAGTTGATATATCAGAAATTTTACTATCCTCATTTTTGGAGACTCGTGTTAGTGGGCCTTGCATGTCATGGATTTTAAGCAGGTTAAGTAATGTGGCGATCCTAAAGACCTATTTTAGCCTTGTGGGATTTTGGGGTCGTTACACCTATACCGAGTTCTCTTCTCAAAGTACTAAACCTATCATGTTGAAGGGGTTTTGTGAAAATATCAGCAAGTTGGTTATTTGTATCAGCAAACTCAAATACAACATCCCCATTTTGTACATGATTTCTAATAAAATGGTATCTGATTTCTATATGTTTAGTTCTTGAGTGTTGAATGAGATTTTGTCTTACAAATGACACTTGTATTGTCACATTTAATTGGAATATTAGTATAAAACAATTTATAATCTTCCAACAGCTGTTTCATGTACAAATTTTGAGCACAACAGCTTCCAGTAGCTATATATTCAGCCTCAGTTGTAGATAAAGTTACAGAATTCTGTTTCTTGCTAAACCATGAAACAAGGGAATATCCTAAAAAGTGACAAATACCACTAGTACCTTTTTATCAATTTTACATCCGAAAAAATCAACATCTGAGTAGCTTATTAATTCTAAAGATGTATTCTTTGGATACCAAAGTCCTAGATCAGTTGATCCTAACAAGTATCTAAAGATTCTTTTAACAGCAATTAGGTGAGATTCTTTTGGACAAGATTGAAATCTAGCACATAAGCATACACTAAACATAATGTGTAGCACCCCGGACTTTTTCATCCTTAATGAATAGCACCTTCGTAGCTAATTGACCGTTTTTGTAGTCTAATTAATAAATAAGGGAGAAATTAGAAATTTTGAACTATCAGAAATGTTCCTTTTCGAAGTACGAACCCAACGCAAGTTGAATCGTCAAAATCAGACGAACGAGTCAAAAGATATGGCCAAAACAGTCTGGACCTGCAGGCAATTGTAGCTCGGAAGGCACTGATAACGTAGCTCTAGCTCTGATAACGTATACGTTGTGCATCCGTTGTGCAACAGACAACGGGTACGTTGTACAGCACAACGTGTACGTTGTACAGCACACGACGGGCACGTTGTACATAAAACAACGGACAACGAGCTCAACACTACGCACAACACAACGTGACAACGGGTTCGACACCCTTCACAACGGACAACGTGTTCGGCACTGTTCACAGCACAACGTGTTCGGCACTGTTCATAGCACAACGTGTTCGGCACTGTTCACAGCACAACGTGTTCGGCACTGTTCACAGCACAACGTGTTCGGCACTGTTCACAGCACAAGGTGTTCGGCACTGTTCACAGCACAACGTGTTCGGCACTGTTCACAGCACAACGTGTTCGGCACTGTTCACAGCACAACGTGTTCGGCACTGTTCACAGCACAACGTGTTCGGCACTGTTCACAGCACAACGTGTTTGGCACTACTCACAGCTCAACGTGCTCGGTCCTCACGTTTTGCAGAAATTTCAGTAAGGGTATTATGGTCTTTTGGTCGGTTTACTCCTACCTTAAGAGTCTTGCCCGAGCCTTTAGGGCATCATTCGTCACTTAGAGAGTTTGAGAGAATAGGAGAAAGGGGAGAAGGCGATTCCAACCTAGGGCTTGTCTTTGGAAGAGAAATCAAAGGGGTTTTGAGACCCTAGATCACTTCAAGTCCGGTTTTTCTCCAAGATCACGGCTCAAGCACTCGTGGAGAGCGTTCTCCAAGCTAGGGCAGCAACCCAAGCACGTTTTTGAGAAGGGGTTTCTTCCCCAACTCAAGTCTCCTTCAAGCAAAGGTGTTCTCCTTTCAAGTTGGAGCTTCAATCAAGGTTTCTACCAAGGATCAAGCCTTGATCTAAGGTTAGTACACCCTACTAACTTACCCTAGCAATTGATCTAGGTTTTCCTTATGAAATATGATTCCTGTTAGTATGTTTTATTCCTTGCAAAAGGTGTCATCTATATTAAATATAAACAAGATAAAGAAAGGGTAGGGATGCTTGGATGGAGGTTGGATACGGCGATTGGATGCCGAATGTGTGATGTATGATGTGTGGGTTGTGGATTGGAAAATGGAGGATGGGCATAGTACAAATAACAAACTTACCATTGTGTGATTGAATGGAAAATATGCATTAAAAAGAAGGAGATAAACTACTAAGGAATAATGCATGTGCTGTGTTTGACAAAATGCCTAAAATATGAATAAATGATCTAAAGGAAGAAGATGGAAATGGGTGTTATGCATGCATTTCTTATAAATGATAAATTGATCAAATATTATGCAACTACTTATGTTACCTATGTTCATATCATGGATTCATGGATATGTCATATCTTGGTTATTCCCTTTATCATGATTATCACTATGGACACGTACACGAGCACGCATGATAGCATGAACCGAGATTTCAAGAGCATGTGCATATAAGAAACAACAAGAAAGCATTGCATATCAAGGAGGTTGGTAGCTCAGGGACATTCGGGTACTAACCTCTGGCTCACAAGTGCATTGCATATCAAGGAGGTTGGTAGCCCAGGGACATTCGGGTACTAACCTCTAGCTCACAAGTGCATTGCATATCAAGGAGGTTGGTAGCCTAGGGACATTCGGGTAGTAACCTCTAGCTCACAAGTGCATTGCATATCAAGGAGGTTGGCAGCCCAGGGAGATTCGGGTGCTAGCCTCTGGCTCACAAGTTACGAGATGGAGGTTTACAAGATGATGATCATGCATTCATGCATGCACGCATACATGATTTCTACGAGGCATACCGGGACATGACATGGGTCTTCAAGCATGAGTTTTATTGGCGTTTTCGCATTCATGTACGCACGTCAGGATGCTTGTATTGTATCATGCCTTATACTGTATCTTTTGTGATGTTTCTATTACTGCTTGTATGATATTACTATTGTGTGTTTTTATTATTGTTATGGTCTGCTAGTAGCTTGTACTCGCTGAGTATTCCATGCTCAGCCGTACTTTCATGTCGGCAGGTACCGAGGGAGCCCTCGACCCGGAGCCTTGGGTCGAGGAAGAGTATATAGAGGAGAGAGAGCCGGCTATTCCATTACAGTCTCAGGCGGATCGAGACCTCGATGTGTGGCCATACCTCGACTACTGTTGAGGGGAGAGTATGAGAGGGTCTTGTGTATTTTGATATTTTGATAGGTGGGCCTGTCCACCTTAGACTTAGACATGTCTTGTATTTATGTTAACTTGGAATACTATTTTGGATCATTAGAAGAAATGAAAAATTGTTTACGCTTCCGCATATATGTTAGCTTCTGCGCTCTGATTATCGTTATTAGTACTGTATTTTATCTTGTGCATTACAGGATGGTTTGATAGGGACGCTGTGTGACACCTAAAATATCCCTAAACTCTTAGGGGGTATTTCGGGGCGTTACATAATGTCAGGTCTGCTTGCAATTAAGTACAGTAGACTTCCTATCATGCCTCTATATTTTTTTTCATCAACACTTTTACCATTTTCATATTTATCTAGCTTAATTGATGTACTCATAGGAGTATCCATTATTTTAGTGTTTCCCATACCAAATTTCTTAAGAAGTTCTTTAGTATATTTACTTTGATTTATGAAGGTTCCTTGTTTAGTTTGCTTTATTTGAAGTCCAAGAAAGAAAGTTAATTCTCCTATCATGCTCATTTGAAATTCTTTTTGCATAATATTAGCAAACTCTTTACACAAGCATTCATTGGTGGAACCAAAAACAATATCATCGACATAAATTTAAACTAATAGCATATCATTTGATTTTGTTTTCACAAACAAAGTTGTATTAAGTTTACCTCTTATGAATTCATTATCAATCAAAAAGTTACTTAATCTTTCATATCAAGCTCTAGGAGCTTGTTTTAGTCTATACAAAGCTTTTGTTAATTTAAATACATGATTAGGTAGATTATGATTTTCAAAGCAAGGAGGTTGCTCTACGTAGACTTCTTCAGAAATAAATCCATTTAGAAATGCACTTTTCATATCCAATTGGAATAGCTTAAAGTCTTTATGACTTGTAAAGGCAAGTAACATTTTAATGACTTCAAGTCTAGCAACCGGGGTAAAGGTTTCATCATAGTCTATCCCCTTTTCTTGGTTATAACCTTGAGCTACCAACCTAGCTTTGTTTTTATTATATTTCTAAATTCATCCTTTTTATTTCTAAAAACTCATTTAGTACCAATAACAGATTTATCTTTTGATCTAGGCACTAAATCCCAAACTTGATCTCTTTCAAATTGGTTAAGTTCTTCTTGCATTGCAATGTCCCAAAATTCATTTTCAATGGCTTTAAGGGCATTTTTAGGTTCAATTTGAGAAAGGAAGGATACATTATTACATATGTTTCTTCTGGTTCTAACTCCCTTTTCTAACTCACCAAGAATTAGGTCTTTAGGATGATCTTTATTTAATCTCCAAGCTTTAGGTAGTTTAATCGATTCTTCAATATTAATTTCTTCCTCATCTTCATTTTCAACAAGATTATCATTATTAGGTTCATTATGTTTTTGTTGTTCTTTTTCTTGATTAGTTAGTTCAAGATTAGAGATTTCTTTAGAAACTTTCTCAATTTTAGCATCTTCATCATCTTTAATTGGTTTAGTCTTTTCAAATAGATTAGCTTAATTAAATACTACATGAAAGGATTCCTCAACCATTAAAGATTTCTTATTACATACTCTATAAGCTTTGCTATTATTTGCATAACCTAGGAAGATTCCTTCATTAGCTTTATGATCAAATTTTTTTAAGTAATGTTTGTCGTTTAGAATAAAATATTTACATCTAAACACCTTAAAGTAACCAATATTAGGGGATCTTCCTTTTCAAAGTTCATAAGGGGTTTTTATTAATTTGTTTCTTATTATTACCCTATTAATAACATAACAAGAGGTATTGATAGCTTCAGCCTGAAAATAATTAGGAAGTTTATGCTCATTTAGCATTGTTCTAGCCATCTCTTGAAGAGATCTATTCTTCCTTTCAACAACTCTATTTTGTTGTGGAGTTCTTGGAGTTGAGAAGTTATGGTTAAAACCATTTTTTTCACAATATAGCTCAAGCTCCTTATTTTTGAACTCACCACCTCTATCATTTCTTATGTTATTGGTAGTGTATCATTTTTCATTTTGCACTCTATTATAAAATTTCTTAAAAAGATTAGGTGCTTCACTTTTGTGTGATAAAAACAATACCCATGTATATCTAGAATAGTTATCAACAATTACAAAGGTATATGTTTTACCACCTAGGCAAACAACTTCATTGAGTTCAAACAAGTCCATATGAAGAAGTTCTAAAGGCCTAGAGGTTGAGATTATTTTCTTATTCTTGAATGATGATTTTACTTGTTTTCCAAGTTGACATGCATCACATATTTTATCTTTGATAAATGTGATCTTTGGGAGACCTTTTATTACTAAGTCATTCATAGTTAGTTTAGAAAGCAATTCCATACTAACATGACCTAGACGTCTATGCCACAGCCAACTAGCTTCCTTTACAGCAATAAGCACATCATATTTTGAGCAGTTAAATCATCAAATTCAAGAGTGTACACATTCTGATTTCTATGAGTTATAAACAAGGTGTTGACATTATCCTTATCATTAGTCATGCAAAGATTTGATTTAAATCACACATTTAAACCTTCATCACAAAATTGGCTTATGCTAATTAGATTATGTTTAAGTCCTTGAACTAATAAAAAAATTTCAATAAGAGTAGAAGAGTTCTTACCAACATTACCTATGTCAATTATCTTCCCTTTCGCGTTGTCCCCAAAGGTCACATGCCCTCCATCCTTAGAAGAGATAGAAACGAATAATTCTTTGTTCCCACTCATGTGCTTCGAATAGTCGCTATCTAAAAACAACATTGTTTTGAAGGAATTTGACTTGAAACATACCTACAAGATAAGTTCAAGTAACTTTCTTTGGTACCCAAATCATCTTGGGTCCTCCATAGTTAGTTTTGGGAGGGGAAGTCCCTTTTGGAACCCAAACTTTTCTTACTACCACATTTTTATTAAAATTATAAAACGCAGTTGAAGGTGTAGTTGAACTACTAGGGGGTTTTGAAAACAATTTTTGATAATCTTTTTGTTTTGACATAGGGTTATACCCTAATCCAGCTTTTCCAAAAACCCAAGTTTGTTGACCCTAAATTATTGCCAAATTCTTTTCTCCAATTGAAAGTCTAAAAGCAATTTTGGTCAAGTCCTTGATCTTTGCTTCCTTCTCATCACAATTACATATAGGAATTGGAGATGAATGAACCTTTTCTTTCATCTTCAATTCTTCAATTTCTTTTAGAAGATTTTCATGTGATGTGAGAAGCAAAAGATTTTCCTTTTTAAGAGATTTATTTTTCGAATTTTTTTTTCTAAATTCAGCATATAAATCATCAAAAACTTCTCTTATCTCGTCATATGAAAGACATGCAGTCATTGGGAGAAGAGGTTACCTCATCATTCTCAAGTACCATGAGACATAGGTTGGTTGTCTCCTCATCACTTGATGCTTCAGAGTTGCTATCACACCTCAAAATACCCCCTAGGAGTTAAGGGATACTTTAGTCGTGACTATACTTAACCTGTCAAACCATCCTGTAATGAACAAGGTGAAACATAATACCATAATGACAATAATCAGAGTGCGGAAGCTTATCATGAGTGCGGAAGTGTAAACCAAAATTTTCTTTTCTATAAATAATCTCAGTACTCCAAGTTTATACATAAAACATAAATAGTAGAGGTGGACATGCCCACCTATCAAAATACAAAAGAATTGTCGAGCCCACTATGCTCAATAATAATTTAAATACAGCCACACATCGCGATCTCTATCCTCCTGCGACTGCATCGAGATAGGTGACTCTCTCTTCCCTACACACTCCTCAACCCAAGGCTCAGGGTTGAGGGCATCCTCGGTACCTATCGACATAAAAGTACGGTTGAGTATGGAATACTCAGCGAGTACAAGCTACTAGCTAACAATAGCAATAACCATCACTCAAAGACAAGCGGATATAATTCATCACATCATTTTAAACAATAATAGAAACATATGGCATTCATAGAATTGAAAGTAAAGCAATATAATGATCTTGACATGCTTGGATGAATGCGAAAACTCCGGTAAAACTCGTACTTTAAAAATCGTGTCTTATTCTTGAAAATAGTCTTGCGTGTTTCTTTCAAAACTTGCTTGTCAATGTTTGAAAACTTATTCTTATCTTGGTCTTTTTCATAAGAATCACACATGCTTGTCTTATCTTACTTGGAATCACTTGTCTTACTTGTTCTTGTCATATTCTTGACATGTTCTTGACTTGATGGTTGTATACTTGTGAGCTAGAGGTTAGTGCCCTTGAAGCGACTTGTGAGCCGGGAACGTAAGTTCCCTTTAACGTAATATATATATAGAAAAGGGTACATCAACTTCCTTGTCTTGTTTTCTTGTGAGCCAGATATGGCATATCTTGCGATATGCCCTACCCTTGACTGGCCCGATGTCCGTCTTTATCATTCATGCTTGTTTTCCTTGTGAGCCAGGTATAACATATCCTAGGGATATGCTGTAGAACCCCGGAAATTCGAGTTCACTATACTATGAATAGTGTCAGTAAAAAGTGCCCTTGTATTGTATGTGTAAAGGCCTAAGGCCTTCCTTCGTGTTCTTGGTAGTATGGTAAGCCAAGTGAGGGTGTTAGGTGCATGTTTTGATTCTCAAAAGAGAGTATAAAGATACTCTAAGTGTGTCACGCCCCAAAATACCCCCTAGGAGTTAAGGGATACTTTAGAGGTGACTACGTGTACCTGTCAAACCATCCTGTAATGCAAGAGGCTAAACATAATATAATACAATGATAATCAGAGCGCGGAAACTAAACATAAGTGCAGAAGCATAAGCCAACTTTTTCTTTTCTTCTATAACTCCAAATAGTATTCCAAGTTAACATTTACCAAATACAATCAAAGTAAAGGTGGACATGCCCACCTATCAAAATACAAAAAGGAACTCTCTAATCCTCTCCTCTCAACAGTAGTCGAGGTATGGCCACACATCCAAGTCCCCATCCTCCTGAGACTGCCATGGGATAGGTGGTTCCCTCTCCTCTACATACTCCTCCTCGACCCAAGGCTCGGGGTCGAGGACATCCACAGTACCTGCCGACATAAAAGTACGACTGAGCATGGAATACTCAGCGAGTACAAACTACTAGCTAACCATAACAATAGCGAAAGCATAACAACAGTGAGCAATACAAGATATTAATTGAAAGCAATAGTGAAAGCATAAGATACATAGCCATATCTTGACATGCGTGTATGAATGCAAAAACCTCGGTAAAACTCATGTCTCGGAAACCTTTTTCGTGTCTCGGTCAAATCATGTATGTGTGTCGTGTCTTGTCTTGTATTTCATGTCTTGATTTGTTCTTGACTTGTATACTTGTGAGCTAGAGGCTAGCACCGTTCCTTGGGCTACCAACCTCCTTGTCATGTTCTTGTTCCATTTCTCTTGTGAGCCAGAGGCTAGCACCCTTCCTTGGGCTACCAACCTCCTTGTCATGTTCTTGTTCCATTTCTCTTGTGAGCTAGAGGCTAGCACCCTTCCTTGGGCTACCAACCTCCTTGTCATGTTCTTGATTCATCATATACAAATACAATCTTGGAAAACCCGGTTTCATGCATGCATGTGTGGTGTGTGTAGCACTTGTAATACCATGATCACAATATGACATGGAGAGTAGTGTATAGCAATTCAATCCACAGTATAACCATATAGGGATTTGAGTAATCTACGTGGCATTTGAATAGTTCATCATTCATAAGAACACATGCATAAGGCCTACTTTCATTTTCTTCATTTATGTCATTTATTCCTAGTTTAGGCATTTTGTCAAACACATAACATGCAAGGTTCCTTAATGGTTCATCTTCTTCTTTTTTAGTGCCTACTTTCCATCCAAAAATCAAGGTATGTTCATTATTGGTAAAATGCCCATCCTCCATTTTCCATTCTTCACACCACACATTCATACACCATACATTCGGCATCCCATCGCCTCAATCAACCTCTCGTCCATGCATCCACACCAATTTCCTCACCTTGTTTATATTTAGTGAATATGATACATTTCATAAGGGAGAAATACATAGTAGCAAAATCATATAGTTCATAGAAAACTAGGTTATTGTTAGGGGAAGTTAGTAGGGTGTACTAACCTTGAATCAAGGCTTGATCCTTGGTAGGGACCTTGATTGAAGCTCCAACTTGAAAGATGAAGTCTTTGCTTGAAAGAAGCTTGAGTTGGGGAAGAAATCCCTTTCAAAAACGTGAGTGAGGGCTGCCCTAACTTTGAGAATGCACCCCACCCGAGCTTGAGTTGAAATCTTGAAGAAAACGTGCTTGGGGACGATCTAGGGTCTTCACCCCTTTGATTTCTTCTCCAAAAGCAACCTAGGTTTAGGAAACCCTTTTCTCTTCTCTCTTATCTCCCAAATCTCTCTAAGTATAGTGAATGATGCCCTAAGGCTCGGGCAAGCCTTAAGGAGAAAGGGTTTAACCCCCAAAAGACGAAAAAGCCCTTAATGAAAATTCTGAAAAACACGAAGACCGAGCGATCGGTGGTTATGACAGATCGATCGGTTGCCTACCGAGCGATCGGTGTTTATGACTGATCGACCGGTCAAAAACTCACTCTCTGGAAAATTTCCCCATACAAAATTTATGACCGTGTGATAGCTACCGATCGATCGGTTATGGACCGATTGATCGCTGACTGGACCGAGCGATCGGTGCTCTGTATGTCTGGACTGTTTTGACCATATCTTTTGACTCGCTCGTCGGATTTTGACGATTCAACTTGCGTTGGGTTCGTCTTTCGAAAACGCACATTTCTAACGTTTCAGAATTTCCGATTTCTCTTTTATTTATTAATTAGACTACAAAAACGGCCAATTAGCTACGAAGGTGCTTTTTCATTAAAGATGAAAAAGTCCGGGGTGCTACAAAGTGTCTAAAAGCAAAGGTATATAAAATACCCTAAGTGCTTAAAGGGTTGTAGGTGAATAGTGCTGTAAACAGTGCTTTTGAGACCTAAGGTTCCCTAGGAGTTTGTGAATGATGTGAGGAGATTATAATAATTTTTATGTTATGTGAGGGTAGTAAAGAACATGCTATGGGTGTTTGGGATGAAGGAGTAAGAGTATGGAATAGTTTTAAGTGTAGAAAAGAGGGATGCCATCACATACCTCAACTTTAAGGAGCTCTAGAATCCTCACCGCTAATCGGAATTGAGTGATTCTTGAATTTTTAGAAAGGTATTTAAACCCTCTAAAACGTTCATGCTTTACAATTTTTTAGATTTTTGAGTGTAAGGTATGTCAAACATGAGGTTTCTGAAAAGTGGTCTATGGTTGATTCAGCAGTCATGTTGGACCAGTCCACTTGTGGGCCCATTTAGACTATGTAAAACTCAAACTTAGGAGTTGTGTAAAACATAAAAGTTGTTCCCTTTCAAAAGAAGAATCCAACGCAAGTTGAATCATTAAATTGGACCACTGAGTCAAAAGTTATGGCCGAAATACCGAAGGGCTTTTTTGCAAACAAACTCGCTCGAGCGAGATCCAAACCCGCTCGGGCGAGATTGACCAAAATGCTGTTTTTGAGCCCCGGGTGCAACTTGCTCGAGCGAGATTGCCGAGAATTTTTTTTTTTTAGGTTTTTCACTAACCGAACACCTATATATACCCCATTTTCGGGGGACCAAGGTTTCTAACACCTAAAGAAAGACTTTTTGAGAGAAAAGGGAAGAAACCTAGGTTTCCAAAAGGGGGGTTTCTCTCAAGATCAAGGAAACCCCCAAATTCAATCTTCAAACTTCTCAAGACCAAATGGGGGAGCAAATATCGTGCAAGCCAAGGCTTTTCTCATGAGCTAAGCTACGAGGAAACGATCACAAAGAGGATTTTGTGAGAAGATCAAGAGGAGCTCAAATCCTCTTCTCCAAGGCCTTTCAAGCTTGGATCTCCTTCCTAGAAGCTCGGGTCTTACGTCTTCAAGTCTCCTCAAGCTTTCTAGGGCTCGCAACCAAAAAGATTTGGGTTTTCCAAGGTTAGTACACCCTTCTATCTACCTCAGTAATAACCTAAAATTCCTTATGGATGTTGTAGATTGATCTTCCATATTGTTCCTTTCTTGTTATAATGCTTTAATTTTTCAAAATAAACAAGATAAAATGATGGTTATGGATGTATGGATGGATGGTGGTTGAGGCGATTGGATGCCGTGTGAATGGTGATGAATGAGTGTCGGAAAATGATGGATGGGCATTGTATGCATAATACACGCACACCATGTATTTGATGAAACGTATGAACTTCAAAACTTGAACGAAATAGCTATGAATGTGTTGTACACTAAGTGTCCGATGAAATGCATGAATGAGAATGACATGAATAAAAGGAAGGTTTTAAAGGCATGATTTAAGTAGTTTTCCTTAGAAGGCGATTTAAATCAAATGCTCTATATAAGATTGTTAAATTCTCACGTGATTACAAATTGAAATGCTACATGTTATTCTCTAAATTGTTCGTGTTATTATGAATTGTCACAATTGCTACACCCAAGCACACTTGCATGCACGAACTGAATATCGTACAAGTATACGAAACACAACTAAGAACAAGACAAGAGTGAAATCCACAAGTCAAGAATAAGATTTAAGTAAGATAACAACTTGAAGAACTTGTAAGGACTTAAGAAATTTCTAAGAACTCGTAAGCTAGTGGGATGGGATGGCCCGAGGAGTGCCACTAACCATCTGATATTCCCAAGCTACTTTGGGTGGGTGTTTAGTGGGATGGTACCAAGGGCGCCACTAGGTAAGAACTCGTAAGCGAATGGGATGGCCCGAGGAGCGCCACTAACCTAGGATTTTTCTAAGAAAATATGTGTTGGATCTTCCCCATTGCTCCCTTGTGTTGGTATATGCTAAATCCCTAAAACATAAACAAGATAATACAAACAAATGGTGGAATGTATGAATGGATGAGGAGTGGAGGCGATTGGATGTCATGTTGTGATGTGTTGAATGATGGGAAAAATGGTGGAAGGGCATATTACGCATAATGAACACACCCCAAGTGTTTGATGAAATGTTCGAATGAGAAAATATGAAATAACTAAAGGTAAAAAGGTTGAATACCACATGTTTGATAGAATGCATGAATAAACTAAGATTTGAAAGCATGAGTCACATAAATGTTCCCCATTTGGCAAGTTGTATGCATGCGTTTATTTCACTTCTTAAATTCTCATGTGAGTTGGGAATTGTTAAAATGCTATATGTCATCATAATTTCACGATTGCTATGCACGAGCACATATGTAGATGGAGGATATTGTCAAGGAGGTTGGTAGCCCAGGATTATGCGGGTGCTAACCTCTGGCTCATAAGAAACGTATTGCATTGTCAAGGGGGTTGGTAGCCCAGGGATCATGCGGGTACTAACCCCTGGCTCATAAGAAAGGACTCGGAAATGTTGCACTGTCAAGGAGGTTGGTAGCCCCGGTTAAGGGTGCTAACCTCTGGCTCATAAGAAAGGAAATGGTATTGTCAAGGGGTTGGTAGCCCCGGTTAAGGGTGCTAACCTCTGGCTCATAAGAAAGGAAATGGTACTGTCGAGGAGGTTGGTAGCCCCAGTTAAGGGTGCTAACCTCTGGCTCATAAGAAAGGAAATGGTATTGTCAGGGGGGTTGGTAGCCCCGGTTAAGGGTGCTAACCTCTGGCTCATAAGAAAGGAAATGGTATTGTCAAGGAGGTTAGTAGCCCAGGGATATGCGGGTGCTAACCTCTGGCTCATAAGTAAGGTATTGTACTGTCAAGGAGGCTGGTAGCCCAGGGATGTGCGGGTGCTAGCCTCTGGCTCATAAGAAGTGTATTGTACTGTCAAGGGGGTTGGTAGCCCAGGGATGTGCGGGTGCTAACCCCTGGCTCATAAGAAAGGTATTGTACTGTCAAGGAGGTTGGTAGCCCAGGGATATGCCGGTGCTAACCTCTGGCTCATAAGAAATATTAAAAGGACAACTCAAAGAGGAATTGTATGATGCATAGACATGTTTTAGTTTCATAATAATTATGACTTGATAAAATGTTTATGTATGAGGTTGCTAGAAATGATTATGAACTATACTCCTCCCATTACTTGTATATGATGTTGTTTGTTATTACCATTGTTAGTTAGGGGCTTGTACTCGCTGAGTATTCCATGCTCAGCCATACTTTCATGTCGGCAGGTACCCGAGTCCCTCTCGACATTTGTGATCCGGGTCCTTGGATAGAGGAGGACTATGGCGAGGAGGAACCTTATGAGGATCTAGTAGTCGAGCTTCAGGCGGAGGCGAGAGACTTAGACCATTGGCCCCACGGGGATGACTATTGAGCGAGACAGAGTTGTATTTTGTCTTTTGTATTTTGTTAGGTGGGCCTGTCCACCTTAGACTTAGACGTGTTTTGTATTTATGTTAACTTGGAATACTACATTTTGGATCATTATAAAGAAAAGAAAATTTTAGTTTTCGCTTCCGCAAATTATGTTTAGCTTCCGCGCTCTGATTATCATTGTTTAGTACCTTATTTATCTTGTTCATTACAGGATGGTTTGGCAGGTTTGTATAGTCCACCTAAAGTATCCCTAAACTCCTAGGGGGTATTTTGGGGCGTGACACAGGTAACCATCCAGCCGATTAGGAGGCTCCTCTAATCAATTAGATAGTTCAGAAAATTTCTGAAAAACCGTTCTTTTTGCCAACGACTATATTTATAATAGGTATTTCGCATTTAATGATCATCAAACGGTAATAAATTTTAGATCACTATAAATATAAGTGATCTTTGAATGATTCAACAACGATAACACTCACTCCTACACTGTTACATTGATAATCACTCTCTCGAGCTTAAAAATCCCAAATATGCAAACGATAATCTGTTTTTTCTCTTCGAGCTAAATTCTAATCTTCCACTTGAGAGATTTTATAGAGCTTGATATTACATTCATATCTAACTCTTAAAGGAGTTTATCTTTCGGATCTAAGATCCAACATCTGTATTCATCATCCAAGAACCTGCGTGTTCTGTGAAGCTATTGCTTCATGTAAAACTAGAGATTGCTGTGCTCTGGGTACTGTACGGTTCACCTCAACTAGAAGAGAGGTTGTAAAGGGTTTGAGCTTCACCAGATTAAGAAGTCTAAGCAGTCGTGGACTGTAGTGGAATACTCCAAGCTAGTGTTGCTTAAGGCAGGGAGTAGGCTGGGTCTACCGAACCTCGAAAACAATTTTGTATTTGCACTCCTTTACTCTTTCTCCTTCTTCTCGTGCACTTAAATTAATTTATCTATCTTGTGCTTAGTTGCATTCCTTTTAGATTTTATTTTCCGCACTTAAAAAAGAAATAATTATTTTATTTTGCCATTAACCCTATTCACCCCTCCTCTAGGGTCCATATTTGGGCAACAAGTGGTATAAGAGCTTGTAACTCTTAGCTGATCTAAACAATCTTAGAGTTTAAAGTTCTTATGGTAAACAATAGTTTTTCAGCTGGCCTAGGAGAAGGAAAATCCACAACCAGACCTCCCCTATTTAATGGAGAACACTATAATTATTGGAAAACCAGAATGATGTATTACCTTCAATCCCTAGACTATCAATGTTGGAAGGTGATCATCAACAGTCCCCATCTTCCTTGCAAGACCATTAATGATGTAAGAGTTCCTAAGGTTGAGGAAGAATGGGATGAAAATGATATTAAACTAATCCAGATAAATGCTAAAGCTATTAGCAACCTCTACTTTGCTCTTAGTCCCCAAGAGTTTAATCGTGTTTCTGGCTGTGATTTAGCTAAAGAAATTTGGGATAAACTATAGGTTACATATGAGGGAACTAATCAAGTAAAAGATGAAAAAATAAATATGTTAGTTCAAAAATATGAACTGTTTAAAATGGAGAACAATGAGTCCATTACTGATATGTTTACACGTTTTACTAATATTACTAATGGTTTAAAATCTCTTGGTAAAACGTATATAAATGCAAAAACAGTAAGGAAGATACTGAGATCTCTACCAAAGGACTGGTCTCCAAAGGTAACTGCCATTCAAGAAGCCAAAGACCTCACTAAGCTAACAATGGATGAGCTGCTAGGTTCATTGATGACTCATGAAGTCATTATGAAGGAGCATCAATCAGAAGATCCTAGACCAAAAAGAGGACTGGCACTGAAAGCCTCTCAACTCATTGAGAGTTAGGTAGAAGAGGAAAGTGAAGAAGATGAAGACTTCTCACTAATGGCCAGGAAGTTCAAAAAATTCCTAAAACACAAGAAGAACTTCAAAAAGAGGCCATTCAAGAAGGAATTCTCCAAAGAAATAACTAAAGGAGAATCAAGCAAGAAGGATCCGATCACCTGCTTTGAATGCAACTTGCGTTGGGTTTGCCTTTTGAAAAGGAACATTTCCGACATTTCAGAATTTCCAATTTCTTCCTTATTTATTAATTAGACTACGAGAAAGGCCAATTAGCTATGAAAGTACCATTCATTAAATATAGAAAAGTCCGAGGTGCTACAGTTGAGGTGGAGATTAACCCATTTCATTCAATTATGTGTGTCATCATCAAAAAGGGGGAGATTGTTGGCCTTAAGGTTACAACCATATGTCCCTCAATTAATTTTAATGATGACATATATAATGAAATGAATCTTGAATACTAATATCTTCTATGAGAAATTTATTTTACAACATTCTTGTATTAGAAAAGGAACTTTAAACAAATTGAAGAATTTTCAATCAAAAGACCAAGTCAAGACATGATGAAAATTCCAAATCAAAGCTTCAAGAAGATGATCAACTATCAACAAAAAGGATTTTGGAAGATTGCCTAGAAGATACTGCTGTTGAAGACCATTGAAGCACAAAGCTCATCTCCATCAAGGTCTTAGTCTAGGTAGTAAGTATGGTCTGTCTACGATTTCTTGTAAAAATCCTCAAGTGGTTGAATTGGTGAAAAAACTCAAAATACCTTAGATTGAGCATAGGTCCCTTGAACAAATATTAAAATATGATTAAGGACCTGAAAACATGTTAATTATACTCATAAAGGTTAAGTATAAAACCTTGGAATCAAATCATACCTTAAAGGTTTTGAAAATGGATTCTGTAAATAAAATTAGCCTATCCAGTTGATCAGATAGGCCACCCAGCCATTTAGGCAGACCATCCAGTCGATCAGGCAAGCCCTGTGATCGATTGGATAGAACAACTTTTTTCAAAATATTTCTGCATGTGCTGATCATGTTGGTTCTCTTTGCAAATCCATCTTAAATCATTTTTAAGACCATTATGAGTTGTTAATCATGCTTTACTAAAAAAATTAGAGACTTTGGAATTCGTGCAAATCATTAAAGTTAAAGTAAAAGCATTAAAAATCATAAAAACCAAAATCTGGAAATTTTTGGTCCATCTAGCCGATCAGGATGACCATCCAGTCGATTAGATGGTCCATCCAGTCGATCACTCCTTCCCCTAATCGACTGGATAGAACAAAACTCCTTAAAACTTATTTTGATGATCCAGCCGATCAGGAAATTGATCTAGGCGATCAGGTAACCATCCAGCCAATTAGGGGGCTCCTCTAATCGACTGGATAATTTAGACAATTTCTGAAAAACCGTTCTTTTTGCCAATGACTATATTTATAACGGGTATTTCGCATTTAATGATCATCACACGGTAATAAATTTTAGATCACTACATATATAAGTGATCTTTGAATGATCCAACAACGATAATACTCACTCCTACACTGTTACATTGATAATCACTCTCTTGAGCTTAAAAATCCCAAATCTGCAAACGACTCTGTTTTTTCTCTTTAAGCTAAAATCCAATCTTCCACTTGAGAGATTTTATAGAGCTTGCTATTCCATTCATATCTAACTCTTAAAGGAGTTTATCTTTCGGATCTAAGATCCAAGATCTGCGTTCATCATCCAAGAACCTGTGTGTTCTGTGAAGCTGTTGCTTGGTGTAAAACCAGAGAAAGCTGTGCTCTGGGTACTGTATGGTTCACCTCAACCAAAAGAGAGGTTGTAAAGGGTTTAGGCTTCACCAGATTAAGAAGTCTGAGCAATCATGGACTGCAATGGAATCCTCTAAGCTAATGTTGCTTAAGGTGGGTAGTAGGCTGGGTCTGCCTAACCTCGAAAACAACTTTGTGTTTGGACTCCTTTACTCTTTCTCCTTCTTCTTGTGCACTTAAATTACTTTATCTATCTTATGCATAGTTGCATTCCTTTTAGATTTTATTTTCCGCACTTACAAAGGAATAATTATTTTATTTTGCCATTGACCCTATTCACCCCCCCTTTAGGGTCTATATCTGGGCAACAGAGGAGAATCCTACCTTGAGAATGCTTGATTGCGGATGATCCTCCCTCTTCTTCAATCCAAACCCTTCTTGGAATCCCCAAATCTCCCCTCTCCTTTCTCTCCTTTTCTCTCCCTTAGGTTTAGGTTTAACCAAAAACCCCCAAATGTATTCCTATTTATAGGCCCAAGGGTTGAAACCCTTGATTTCACGTCTTTAAAAAATTGAATTCCGTGATGACGATCGATTGTCAATCTTGGGACGATTGATCGTCCACACCTCCAGTAGACTATCCAATTTTCCTGGTCTCCGGTGATCAATCGTAATGCTTGGGACAATCAATCGTATGAGAACACAAAGGTTACCCAGATTTCTAGACTCATGACGATCGATTTTCGTCATGTGGCAATCGATCGTCAACCCAAATTTTCATCATTTTTCACCTGCAGACCCCTTGGGAGAATTTCCAACCTTTTCCTCAGCATTTTTAGGGTCTTAAACCACCTTATTCACACAACCCATGTGTCACTGACATCCAATTTCTCATGCATTATTAATTGGACTACATAAAAGGCTAATTGGCTATGAAGACACTGTTCATTAGGTATGAAAAGTTCCGGGGTGCTACATTCACTTCCCCTTACAAAAATTTCATCATTGAAATTTGGACGATACATACGAAGATACAAAAGACAACAATCATACATAACACCGAGGAAACTAAATAAACAAGTGAGGATATTTTTCTTTCACTTTGGCCTCATGTTCCCATGTGGCCTCCTCTATTGAATGGTGTTTCCATCTTACCAAGTCCAAAGAAATGGTCTTGCTATCCAAAACTTGATCTCACCTATCCAAGACCTGCACTGGTTGCTCAACTAATGTGAGATCCCCCTGAATCGCTACCGGATCAAGCTCTATGATGTGGGATGGGTCCGGGATATACTTCTGGAGTATAGAAACATGGAATACATTATGGACCGTTGCCATATGAGCGAGCAAGATAACACGGTAAGCCACCTCATAGACTCTAGTGATGATCTCGAACAGACCCACGTATCTCAGGCTGAGCTTACCCCTCTTCCCGAATCTTATAACACCCTTGGTTGGTGAAATCTTGACAAAAACCAAGTTGCCAACTCGAAATTTAAGATCTCCCTTCGATTGTCGGCATAGCACTTCTGTCAATCCTGTGCAGCCATCAACTTTTCCCTGATAATCTTAACCCTGCCTACAGTCTGTTCTATAAACTCGGGGCCTAATACCTTTCTTTCACCGACTTCATCCCAATACAACAGGGATCTACAACTTATCCCGTACAATGCCTCAAAAGGCGCCATCTAGATGTTTACCTGGTAACTGTTATTATAAGCAAACTCCACTAAGGGCAAGTGGTCTTCCCAACTTCCCTTGAAATCTAGCATACATGCCCAGAGCATGTCCTTCATGATTTGGTTCACCCATTCTGTTTGCCCATCCGTCTATGGATGAAAGGCGGTCCTAAAGTCTAGTCGGGAACGCATGGCGCTCTGAAAGCTCTTCCAAAACCTAGAAGTGAATCGAGGATCTCTATCTGATACAATGCTCACTGGAACTCCGTGCAACAGAACTATTTCTTTGACATACAATGCCACCAATTGAGTCGAGTTAAATGTAGTCCAGTATGGCAACAAATGGGCAGACTTAGTTAGTCTGTCAACCACAACCCAAATAGTATCAGAGCTCCGAGCCATTCGTGGCAATCCCACTATGAAGTCCATGGAGATGTGCTCCCACTTCCACTTGGGATTAGGGAGGGACTGCAATAGACCCGCTAGTCTCATGTGCTCAGCTTTGACTTGTTGACACACCAAACATCGGGACACATACTCTGTAACATCCCTCTTCATGTTCCGCTACCAAAAGTGCCCCTTTAAGTTTCTATACATTTTGGTACCTCCTGGTGAGACACTCGGTCTAATGAATCCCAGGCTTTGCAGTTCTTTTAACTGCACCTTCAGCTCCTTGAGTTTAATTGGGGCCATTCTATATAGAGCTCTTGAAATTAGAGCGTTGCACGGAGTAAGCTCTATAGCGAACTTGATCTCTCTATCAGGAGGCAATCAGGGAAGTTCTTCCAGAAACACATCCAAGAACTCACTCACAGCCAGAATGGTTGAGGAGTTCGGTGCCTCTTTGTTTGCTATACTCAAAACTACGAGGCGGGCAACATCCCTTCCTCTCAATCCTTGAAAGTGAAATGGCTTAACTCCTTCCGGCCTGAAATTCACCATCTTTTCAAAGCATGCAACATGGCCGTCGTGGTTTGACAACCAATCCAACCCTTGGATGACGTCAAAATCCAAGTCTTAAAAATCTAGGATGATGAGGTCGGCTAATAGTTTATTCTGCCCCACTTGCACCACACTGTCCTTGTAGATCTGATCCGTGTCAACAGACTTGCCAAGCGGAGTTGAAATGGACAACTCATGCTCTAACTGACTAGGCTCGGATGAAAATCCCTTCACAAAACTGGGCGAAACGAAAGAATGAGTGAATCCTGTGTCGACCAACACTCGAGCTAGACACTCATTCCCTAATAAAGCGCCTGTACAATTAAATAACAAATATCAATAGATTTCAAACAAACATGACATAGTGCATAGGTAACTTATAGTACACACAAGTAATTATTTCATATAACCATAGGTATCCATAACTTGCATGCTTTAGCATTCTTGCATACCCTGCACGACATCATTGGATGCAAGTGCGTCCCTTTTTGACAGGGCGAAAACTCAGCCCTAGGTGGCTGGGCGAGGTGGCTGTGTAGACTGTGAGGGCCTCGATGCTGGTGAAGAGCTTTGCTACAAAGGTAGCCTAACAGGAGGCCTACTTCCTTGAGACTGAGCTAGCAAGTGATGTCGGGGGTAATCTCTAATCATGTGGCCTTGGTCACCACAATGAAAACAACTTCCGGTAGCCTTTCAACACTCACCGGCTAAATGCATCCTTCCACAAAGGGTGCAGATCTCATAAGAATAGGTGGAAGGTGCATATCCTGTCGCCTGCATTACTGTGGGGCAAGGAGCTTGAGTGGGAGCCGGGCAAAAAGCTGGTGGAGCAGAATATAGCCTCTGTGACTTGGCTGGCCCTGAAGGCTGATACGACATAGTTCTAGCTCTCTTCTTTGCCGAACCACAAGATTGGACCTTCTCCATTCCTCTTCTCTTGAAGAACTCTTTAGAATTAGCCTATTCCAATAATGCGTTGTCCACGACTTCGGAATATGTCTCATGTGTAAATATTGAGACTCGATCCTTGAGGTAGGCCTTCAACCCCCTCTTGAATTTCTAGGCCTTCATAGCCTCTGCGTAGCACCCCGTAATTTTGTGTATGCTTTGGAACTTGTATCAAGGTATGGAACCTTGTAAATTCCATTTTTATGAAAGGAGAACTTGGAAACCTTTAGAAATTTTTTAATTTTATTATAAAATAACTAAATAAAATATTTAATAATGTACCATGGCCTTAGAAGGGTCCTAGTCATGATTGGAAAATGTTAATGTGGAAGTAGAATAAGTCTAGGTAGTGGATTGGAAGGAAAAATGGACACACTGTCAAAATTATAGGCAACCGATCGCTCGGTCCAATGTAGCGATCGATCAGTCCACAACCGATCAATCGGTATCTATCGACTGGTTAACTAATTTATATGGGGAATTTTTCCAGAGAGGGTGTTTTTGACCGATCGCTCGGTCAAGAACACCGGTTGCTTGGTAGGCGACCGATCGCTTGGTATTAACCACCGATCGATCAGTCTATCGCGTTTTGTAAAAATTTCATTAAGGGCTTTTTTGTCATTTGGCCAACACCCCTTAGCCTTATAAGGTTTGCTTGAGCTCTTGGGTCCCCATACACCTTCCTTAGAGCATTTGAGAGAAAGGAAGAGAGAACCTAGGGTTCCAAAGGTTTCTCCCCTTTTTGTAGAGAAGATCAAGGGTTTGAGCATCCAAGAATCTTCACTAAGTTTGGAACTCCTCAAGACCAATCCTCAAGCTCGTGTGGAGCTTTTTCGAAGCTCGGGTAGTGTCTCCCACGACATTCTCAAAGTTTTTCCTCTTTGTTTCAAGGTTAGTACACCCTACTAACTCCCTTAGCAAAACCTAGGTGTTTCTATTGTGTATGAGTACTCTTGATCGTATGTTTTTCTTCCTTTTGAAATATATAATCTTCCCTAAATATAAACAGGACAAAGTAAAGGGTATGAATGTGTGGATGGGATGGTGATTGACATGATTGGATGCCGTATAGATGTTGTGTGATGTGTGAAATGGAAAATGATGGAAAGGGCATTCTATAAATAATGAACGTACCTTGATGTATTGACGAAAAATATGCACTAAAAAGAGGAAATGAAAGAACTAAGAAATGTTGCACATCGTGTGTTTGATAAAATGACTAAAGTAGGGATAAATGGATTTGATGAAGAAAATGGAAATAGGAATTGTGTAAATTTTCTTATGAATGATCAGTTGCTCAAATGCGCTATATGTTGCCTAAATTGTCATATGATTATGTTAGGAATTGAAATGCTATATTCATGTGATCCTCCCATTCAAGCATGTCATCATGGTTGCCACTATTGACAAGCACACATGCATGCATGAGCCGGGTTTTCCAAGAGTATCTGTAGATGATAAATCAAACAAGAAAAAAAATATATGTCAAGGAGGTTGGTAGCCCAAGTGGAGGTCACAAGAAAATGAAACAAGACAAGGAGGTTGGTAGCCCAAGTGAAGGGTGCTAGCCTCTGGCTCACAAGAAAATGAAACAAGTACATGCCAAGGAGGTTGGTAGCTCAAGTGAAGGGTGCTAGCCTCTGGCTCACAAGAAAAGGAAACAAGTACATGTCAAGGAGGTTGGTAGCCTAAGTGAAGGTTGCTAGCCTCTGGCTCACAAGTAAATGTAATGACAAGGAGGTGGGTAGCCCAAGTGAAGGGTACTAGCCTCTGGCTCACAAGTAAAGGAAACAAGTACATGTCAAGGAGGTTGGTAGCCCAAGTGAAGGGTTCTAGCCTCTGGCTCAAAAGTATACAAGTCAATCAAATCAAGAACAAGCAACACATGTGAATGAAAAAAGACAAGACATGCATGCATGCTTTTCACAAGCAATACCAAGGACAAGTCCAAGTTTCCCAACATGAGTTTTTACCAGGGTTTTCGCATTCATGCACGTATGTCAAGACTTTTATATTACTTTAATTTCAATGCTATAGATGTCTTATATTGTTCTTACTATTTCAATTGATGTGATAAATTATGTCGCGACCCAAAATACCCCCTAGGAGTTAAGGATACTTTGACTCGTGACCGCCATATCATACCTCCAGTATGATACATAAGGCACACGTGGAAACCTGTCAGAGTACCTGAATATACATAGCGGAAACGAAATACAATGCACAGCGGAAAATAAAATACTAAACATAGCGGAAGCAAAATGAATACTCCTATAACTTGGCTCAAGTAAGAACCAACAAGTATACATGTGTGAGAAACCCAAAAGTGGAGTGGACAAACCCCACACTCACATAACAAAATGACACAAGTTCTAAGTCGGTCGATCAATAGAAATCGAAGTCACGACTCCTATCTAAAGCACCATCGTCATGATAGTGATCCATGGAAGGCTCCGGGTCACGGTACTCTTCCTCGACCCAAGGTTCTTCGCCACACAAATCGAATGGAACCCGAGCACCTACCGATCATAACAATATCGACTGAGCATGGAATACTCAGTGTATACAAACTAATAACAATAAAGCGGTTAGGCATAGAGCATACAAGACATGGAGAATGAAATCCGTAAATTCCTCAAAGCATAGAAACCGTGAAAACATATGTGAGATAATATTCGAAACCAAAAACCGTAACCGTGTGAGTCAATCGATAATCATAGCCTTATGAGTTCTTGTGAGTTCATGGAGTTACTTAGAGTCATTATGATCCGTAGAGACATAGAGCATAGAGCAATAACCTTAGAACATTTCCATAGAGCATAACCTTAGAGATCTTAGAGCATTTCATTGTGATTCGTGGAGCTTGTGAGACGATCTTAGAGCATTATCATAGAGTTTCCTTGTGAGCATGGTATGATCCTTAGAGCTTGTGAAACGATCTTAGAGAAATCATAGAGTTACTTAGAATCATTCATTATTCGTCTTTTTGTGAAAAACCTTTGTTTGTACTTGGAGAAATCCATGGAAACCATCGGTTTATGCGAGACATGCGAGCATATGCACTAAATAAGAGAAATCATCGTATTTAAGCATAGAATCCCTTAGAGGTATTTTATCAAACACTTAGAGTGCATCATAATAGTAACCTTCATCCAAGTATATAATCACACATTTTCATACATAAAATCAATACATATAGATAGGGCATAGATAAGAAGAATCATAATTAGTAACTAGTAGGATTGCAAGATTGTAGTAGAGTGTATCTACCTTGGAGAAATCAATGAGTTTGACTCCCAATGGCTGGAACAAGCAAGAACAGTGAGTTCTTGGTTGGAAAACACCAAATGGAAAGGAAGAACTTGATCTTCCACAAGCTTGAACGATCACTAAGGTCCTCTCCTCCTTCTCTTCTTCAAATCCCTTAAAAACAATGCACAAAGGGTTTGTGAAACCCTAAGGCACGAACCCAGCCCTTTTATAGGCAAAGGGTGATGGTTAAAGTCTTAAACACCCTTAATGAAGAAAATCTGCGTATGACCGATCGATCGGTGGTATGGACCGAGCGATCGGTGGCTTACAGGTCGATCGGTGTTATGACTGAGAGATCGGTCAAAAACACACTCTCTGGAATTTTTCCCCATACAAAAAAGTTAACCGTGCGACAGCTATCGAGCGATCGGTAGTTGACCGATCGATCGCAGGTAATGACCGAGCGATCGGTCGACCCCTGCTTTGCTGAAAAACCTTGTTTACACCACTCGAATCTTCCTCAATGCACTTCCAACACTCTTTATGCTTTCAACACATTCCCTAAGGACATATAGACCCATTGGAACATATACGCCATAATTCCAAACACATATATTAACATAAGACCCATAAGTGTACAAAACCACACTTGGGCACTATTCACACACTATTCATTCTTAGTGAAATGAAATTTCGGGGCTCTACAAATTATGTCCTATGGCTTTGTTGTGAGTGTTATCGCTATTGTTAGCTAGTAGCTTGTACTTGCTGAGTATTCCATATTTAGTCGTACTTTTATGTCAGCAGGGGCACGGGTCCCTTTTGACATTTTTACCCTGGGTCCTTGGGTGGAGGAGGACTATGGCGTGGAAGAACCATATGAGGAGTCAGTAGTTGAGCCTCTGGCCGAGGCGAGGGATTTAGATCATTGGCCCCCCGAGGGTGATTACTGACAGAGAGTGAGGATTCTGAGGTTTCTCATTTTGTATTTTGTTAGGTGGGCATGTCCACCTTTAACTTGATATGTGTTGTATATGTTAACTTGGAATACTATTTTGGAGTTATAGAAGAAAAGAAAAAGTTAGTTCACGCTTCCGCACTTATGTTATAGCTTCCGCACTCTGATTATTATTGCTATTGCATTTGGTTAGCCTTGTTCAGTACAGGATGGTTTGGCAGGTATGAATAGTCACCTCTAAAGTATCCCTTAACTCTTAGGGGGTATTTTGGGGCGCGAAACTCTTTCGCTACCATCTGTGGAGCAAATCTTGACAGCTCTGAAAATTTTGCCTCATAAGCGGCCACAGACATATTACCTTGCTCTAAGGTAATGAACTCAACTTCTTTATTTTCTTTCATTCCGATGGGGAAGTACTTCTTTTAGAATACGTCCAAGAATTCACCCCATCTCCACTCTTAACGTTGTCGGGTCAAATCTCGGGTCCTAAGTTCGGACCTCGACCAATGATCGGCCTCGCCTTCAATTATAAAGAGGTCCCAAGTGACCCTCTCTACCTCAGTAGGCATCAACATAGAAAAGATCTTTTCAAGTTGCCAGATTCATCCTTCGGCGACTAACGGGTCGATACTTCCACAAAAAACCAGCGGCCTCATCCTTCGAAAAGCTTCTATTTTGGATTGTGCTCGATTTGGAGGAGTAGTTATAAGTGTGGCATTAGGAGGAGGAGTAACCGGTTGCCTCACCACTAGCATAGCCAAAGTCACGGCTATGGATGCGAAAGCCTAGGCAAAGTCGAGTTGATCATCACTCGATGGAGCATCACCTCCATTTCCTCTAGCATTGTATCCGCGACCCCATGCACCACACCTCATGATTACTCCTGAGGATGACAGTACAACATGAGTCTAACTTGGATACACATTTAGTAACAATTTCACAATTTACTCAATGTGTAATTCACTAAGCACGGAACAACGCACACATGGTATACATAAAAATAGCATAACTTAAAATCCGTGTTCCTAGAGTAGGACTCTAAGTTCGGTTGAAGTTCAAACTATTTTAATTAAGACTAACTTGATAGTCTATACTTGGAATACGACGATTTCATAACGCCTATTGCTTTGTTCAATCATGGTATCCGTTCTAAGAAACCCTAGGAGTTAAGGGATGCTTTAGTCGTGACTATACCTGTCAAACCATCCTGTAATGAACAAGGCAAAACATAATACCATAATGACAATAATCAGAGTGCACAAGTATAAACCAAAATTTTCTTTGCTATAAACCATCTCAGTATTCCAAGTTTATGCATAAAACATAAACAGTAGAGGTGGACATGCCCACCTATTAAAATACAAAAGAATTGTCGAGCCCACTATGCTCAACAATAATCTAAATACAGCCACACGTCGCGATCTCTATCCTCCAGCAACTGTATCGGGATTGGTGGCTCTCTCTCCTCTACACATTCCTCCTCAACCCAAGGGTCAGGGTTGAGGGCATCCTCAGTACCTGTCGACATAAATGTATGGCTGAGTATGGAACACTAAGTGAGTACAAGCTACTAGCTAACAATTATGGAAATTGCTAGGGCCTATGATAGTGTGCTTTCTTATTTTTCCTAAATTGCACTAATATTGACTTGTTCAAAAATTATTAATGTTATATGTATTGTGAATCACCCAATTGCCATATTTAAATTCAAATGCAAGTATGCACATGATCCCACGAGCACGGCATGCATGACATGATTTACCGAGGTTTTTCAAGAACGAGAATTAGGGGTGGGACATATCCTACGATATGTTTTAACTCGCTTTTGGCAAGAACAAGACAAGCATGAGCATTTAGGAAGAAGGGTCTCCCTTCCCTCACAAGTAGTTTATTTTTCAAGCAAGCATGATACATGGCATGGCAAGCATGATGCATTTAGGAAGAAGGGTCTCCCTTCCCTCACAAGTAGTTTATTTTCCAAGTAAGCATGATACATGGCATGGCAAGCATGATGAAGAAGGGTTTCCCTTCCCTCACAAGTAGTTTATTTTCCAAGCGAGCATGACATGGCATGACACGCATGACATGCATCACACGACATGATACGACAAGACAGACAAGACAAGTTTTCAAACACGAAAGGGGTGATTTGAGTCGAGTCAAGTGCACGATATTTTCAAGGGTTTTATCGGCTTTTACGAAATGTAAGCATGAATATAAACTACTTTACTTTCTTGTTATGATCAGAATTGTTTCCTGCTTTATATATGTATAACATTGTTGCTGTACTATGACTGTTGGTTAGCATTTGGTACACGCTGAGTATTCCATGCTCAGCGGTACGTTTATGTCGGTAGGTTTTGAGAGAGCTGCTGCGCCATTTGATGTCTGTGCTCTGAGCCCATGGGTAGAGGAGGAGTACGTTGAGGAGCCTGTGGAGGATCCTCAGGGTGAGGGCCACTATTAAGTTGTGGTAGATTCTGAGTGGATAGCTGTGGGTGAGCTTGAGAGTTAGATTTATGTATATTGGCGGGCATGTCCGCACTTTCTTTGTCTTTATTTCTTTTGTATCAAACATGTATCATGCATGTATATACATAGAGGTTTGTTAGACTTCCGCTGTGCTTTGTTATATGTTTCCGCTATCGTGTCCTCTTTGTATATGCTTTGTGGGTTTTTGCAGGTTAGTTCGTCAAGCAAGTCGTGCAAGTCATGATGAGTCGTCCAAGATTCACTCTAACTCCTTGGGTGGGTTTTGGGTCACGACACAAGGGATCAAAGACAGTATTAGATATTATCCTGTAAGCTTATAAGAATATTGGAAGTAGAGGGATGCATCTGTAAACAAATCTTGAAATAGAAACACCTGCAAGTATTTCTCTATTTTCTGGAGGTTAATTACATTATTTTAATGGACATTAATTGTGATTGGTGGAAGTCCAGGAATATAGATAAAATTTCATAATCCTAATAGAGTGTAGGAAAGGTGTTTCCTAGTAACATTGCTTTAACCAAAAGGTTGAGTACTTGGTCCCACAATCGGAAATAGGAGATCCCTTTAGATCCTACACACAAGGACTTTCTTAAAGTATTTAATTTAATTAAATAATTAAATTATATAATTTCTCTAAGTAATCACTATATGGTATAGTAAAGCTCTAAAAGGTAGAATCACATTAGATGTGAAAAACCAAATGGGTAGGACCCATTGGGGATTAGTTTAAAAGAATAATTAAAGTGACCAATAGGGTTTAATACCTTAGGGGGTGTGTGGGGTGGACCCACCTAGGGTGGGATGCCCACTCCATGAGGAATAATAATAATTGTTATTATTATTTAATTAGTATCTAATAACTAATATCCTTATTGGATAAGGTTAGTTAGTTAGTTAGAGTTAGTTACTAATTAAAGATTCCTTGTTGGACAAGGATTCTATTAGTTTCTTGCTAATCAAGGAATCCTAATTTCATTACGATAAGGATATGGTTAGTTAGTTACTAATAGATAAGATTAGTTTCTATTTTGATTAATCCTAATTAATTATGGAGAAATCAATAAGGAAACAAATTGAGGATATCTAATTGGATTAAGATAAGGATAAGATCCAAGATGGATCTATTTATAGTGGTGGGTGTGCACTATTGTGTACACACAATATTTTCCAGATTTTTGGAATCCCTCTCCTCCCTCAATTTCACACCCCTCTGTCCCTTTCCTAAGGTGTACGGTCAGCCCTCTTTTTCACCCTTTCTTGTTCACTTGAGTTCTAGCTCTTAAATATCAAGAACAAGATCAAGAACACATCTTGAAGATAAAAGATTGGTTCTTTTATTCAAGATCCTAGAGCTGGAAATTTGGAAGGGCCATTAGCTTCCATTAGGGAAAGCTTTAAAGAAAAAGAAGGTCCGTGTGGATTGCGAAAGAGACTTGACGCTTGTGAAGTTTTTCCCGTCTTCCTATTCTATCTTGGATTTTCCAATCTACCATTCTCTCGTGGATTTGACTTAACAATTTCAAAGTCGCAAAGGTGATTGTGATTTTAACTCTCATTCAATAAAATCAATTAGAATCTTAGTCACATCTTGGGATTCAATGTATGCCCCCCAAGAACTATTTTTCTAAAAGTAAAAAGAGGCATACTTTCACCAAGTGACCCTCTCTGCTTCAGTAGGCATCAATAAAGAGAAGATCTTTTCAAGTTGCCAGATCTATCCTTCGGTGACTAATGGGTTGTTACTTCTACAAAAGACTGGAGGCCTCATCCTCTGAAAAGCTTCTATTTCTGCGTGTGCTCAATTTGGAGGAGCAGTTATAAGTGCAACATTAGGAGGAGTAGTCGGTTGCCTCACCGCTAGTATAGCCAAAGTCTCGGCTATGGATGCGAAAGCTTGGGCAAAGTTAGGTTGATCATCACTCGATGAAGCATCACCTCTATTTCCTCTAGTATTGTATCCACGACCCCGTGCACCACGCCTCATGATTACTCCTGAGGACGACAATACAACATGAGTATAATAACTTGGATACACATTTAGTAACAATTTCACAATTTACTAAATGCGTAATTCACTAAGCACAGAACAATACACACATGGTATACATAACAATAGCATAACATACCATCTGTGTTCCTAGTGTAGGACTCTAAGTTCGGTTGAAGTTCAACCTATGTTAACTAAGACTAACTTGATAGTCTATACTTGGAATATGACTCTTTCATAACACCTATTGCCTTGTTCAATCATGGTACCCGTTCTAAGTGACCCTAGGGACTCTAATGCCTAGAGCTCTGATACCACTTCTGCCACGCCCCAAAATACCCCCTAGGAGTTAAGGGATAATTTAGTCGTAACTATACTTAACTTGTCAAACCATCCTGTAATGAACAAGGCCAAATATAATACCACAATGACAATAATCAGAGTGCGGAAGCTTATAATGAGTGCGGATGTGTAAACCAAAATTTTTTATTTTTATAAACCATCTCAGTATTCCAAGTTTATACATAAAACATAAACAATAGAGGTGGACATGACCACATATCAAAATACAAAAGAATTGTTGAGCCCACTATGCTCAACATTAATCTAAATACGGCCACACGTTGCGATCTCTAACCTCCTACGACTGCATCGGTATAGGTGGCTCTCTCTCCTCTACACACTCCTCCTTAACTCAAGGCTCATGGTTGAGGGCATCCTCAGTACCTACCGACATAAAAGTACGGCTGAGTATCGAACACTCAGCAAGTACAAGCTTCTAGCTAACAATTGCAATAACAATCACACAAAGACAACCGGATATAATTCATCCCATCATTTTAAACAATAATAGCAACATATGACATTTATAGCATTGAAATTAAAGCAATATAATGATCTTGACATGCTTGGATGAATGCGAAAACTCCAGTAAAACTCGTAATTTAAAAATCATGTCTTATTCTTGAAAATAGCCTTTCGTGTTTCTTTCAAAACTTGCTTGTCAATGTTTGTAAACTTGTTCTTGTCTTGGTCTTGTTCGTAAGAATCACACATGCTTGTCATATCTTGCGTGGAATCACTTGTCTTGCTTGTTCTTGTTATATTCTTGACATGTTCTTGACTTGACGCTTGTATACTTGTGAGCCAGAGGTTAGTGCCCTTGAAGTGACTTGTTAGCTGGGAACGTAAGTTCCCTTCAACAAAATATATATATAGAAAATGGTACACCAACCTCCTTGTCTCGTTTTCTTGTGAGCCAAGTATGACATATCTTGCGATATGCCCTATCCTTGACCGGCCCGATGTCTGACTTTATCATTGATGCTTGTTTTCCTTATGAGCCAGGTTTCCAGCTTTATCATTCATATCGTGAATCACAATTCTTGTTCTTGTTTGGTTTAACATATACATATACTATAGAAAACCGATTCATGCATGCATGTGTGCGTGTGTGTGTGTAACATTTGTAATACACATGATGACATGCTTGAGTAAAAGGATCACTTGAGTATAGCATTTCAATTTCTAATATAAGCATGTGGGAATGTAGATAACATGTTGAGCATTTGATCAACTTATCATTTTTAGGAATAATTACATAAAGCCTACTTTCATTTCGTCATTAAATCCATTAAATTCTCGTTTAGGTATTTTATCAAACACATGGCGTGCAACCCATTCATAGTCATTTCATTTCAACTTCTTAGTGCATATATTTCATCAAACCACATTAAGTGTCATTATGATTGAAATGCCCATCCGCCATTTTTCCAACACACATTCATCAACCAACACGGCATCCAATTACCTCAACCCCTCGTCCATTCATGCATCCCACCATTCACATTTATCTTGTTTAGATTTAGGGAATATGGCATATTTCAAGGGAAGGAAAGATACAAGATCAAAATCACCATTTCTGAAAGAGAAAAACTAGGTTATTACTAAAGAAGTTAGTAGGGTGTACTAATCTTGAGACCAAGGCTTGATCATGGAGAGGACCTCCTTGATTAGGAAGAAGATTCTTTCTTGATTTGAAACCCCAAAGCTTGGTAGAGGAGAATTCTAGCTTGAGAATGCTTGATTAGGGAAGATCCTCCCTCTTCTTCAATCCAAACCCTTCTTGGAATCTCCAAATCACTCCTCCCCTTTCTATCCTTTTCTCTCCCTTAGGTTTAGTGTAGTGCCCCAAAACTTTTCACACTTAATGAATAGTGTTCACATAGCCAATTTGACATTTCACATTGCCCAACTATTAAAGAAGGAAGAATTTGACAATTCTAAAATGCTGGAAATGTTTCCCTTCGAATAATGAGTCCAACGCAAGTTGAATCGTCAAAATCCGGCGAATGGGTCAAAAGATATGGCCGAAAAAGTGAAACCTGTAGAGCACCAATCGCTAGGGATCGATTGGTCCACAACTGATCGATCGGTTCAAACCAGCGATCGATCAGTCCAAAACCGATCGATCGGTATCTATCGACTGGTTAACTTTTTTGTATAGGAAAAAATTTCAGAGAGGGTGTTTTCAACCGATTGACTGGTCAAAAACATCGATCGCTCGGTTGGACACCGATCGATCGGTCATAACCACCGATCCCTCAGTCCTTTGCATTTTTACAGAATTTCATTAAGGGATTTTTTGTCTTTTAGGTTATTCAACCTTGCCTATAAGGCTTGCCCGGGCCTTAAGGTTTCATAAACCTTTAGGGATCACATTTTGAGAGAGAGGGAGAGAGGAGAAAAGGGTTTTAAACCCTAAGGCACCATCTTGAAGATAATCAAGGGTTTTGAAGACCCAAGATCATCCCTTTGGCTTGGAATCCTCAAATCCACCCTCAAGTACATGTGGGTTCCTTCTCCAAGCTAGGGCAACACCTTCCTCGGCATGCACAAGGGTTTTCCTCCCTCCTTTTCAAGGTTAGTACACTCTTCCTAGCTACTATAGTAATAACCTAGATTTTCTTGTGAATATGGTGTATTGAATCTTCCCCATTTCTCCCTTGTGTTGAAATATGCTAAATTCCTAAAACATAAAGAAGATAAGATGAATGAATGGTGGAATGTATGGATGGAGGAAGGGATTGAGGTGATGGGATGCCATGTTGTGATGTGTTGAATGATGGAAATAGTGGGAGGGTATTGTACATATAATGAATGCACATGTGATGCTTGATGAAATGCTTGAGGAAGAAATTATGAGTTTAAAGGACTAAAGAAAATGTAGAATACTACTTGCTTGGTAAAGTGCATGAATGAGAATACTTTAATTAAATAAAGGTTTAAAAAGCATGATTCATGTAGTTTCCCTAAAATGGTGATTGTGACCCATATTTCTATATGCTTGTCTAAATTCTCATATGATTGTGATAAGAATTGTAATACTACATGTTACTCCTTAAATCGTATATATCATCATGTTTCACAAATAACTATGCACGAGCATGCATGTATATGGAGGAAATGTCAAGGAGTTTGGTAGCCCCGGTTAAGGGTGCTAATCTCTGGCTCATAAGAAAGGTATCGGACTGTTAAGGAGGTTGGTAGCCCTGGTTAAGGGTGCTAATCTGGCTCATAAGAAAGGTGTTGGAAATGTCAAGGGGGTTGGTAGCCCAGGGTTGTGCGGGTGCTAACCCCTGGCTCATAAGAAAAGAATCAAAAGTATCGTATTGTCAAGGAGGTTGGTAGCCCAGGGTGTGTGGGTACTAACCTCTGGCTCATAAGAAATATGGAAAGGAAAACTCATAAGGACTCATATGTTTCATAGATATGATTTGGTTTTCATTAGATTTGTGATTTAATAAATGGTTATGTATGATGTTTTAAATGATTATGAACTGTATCTTTCCAGTACTTGCATATGATGTTTTGCTCGTTATTATTATTGTTAGCTAGGAGCTTGTACTCGCTGAGTATTCCATGCTCAGCCGTACTTTTATGTTGGCAGGTACATGAGTCCCTTTTGACATTTGTGCCCTGGGTCCTTGGGTTGAGGAAGACTATGGCGAGGAAGAACCATATGAAGATTCAGTTATTGAGCCTCATGCTAAGGCAAGAGACTTAGATCATTGGCCCCATGGGGGTGACTACTGAGAGAGAGCGAGAATTACATTTCTTTTGTATTTTGATAGGTGGGCATGTCCACCTTTACTGTTATGTTTGTATATGAAACTTGGAATACTGGTTAAGTTAATTAAAAAGAAAAAGTTTGTTGTGTTTCCGCCATATTTTAGCTTCCGCACTCTGTATTATATTTCTATTAGATCATGTTATGCCTTGTTCACTGCAGGATGGATTTTCAGGTTAAGTATAGTCACACCTAAAGTATCCCTTAACTCCTAGGGGGTATTTTGGGGCATGAAAAAAGTGGTATCAGAACCTAGGCATTAGAGTCCTTAGGGTCACTTAGAACTGATACTATGATTGAACAAGGTCTTAGGTTACAAAGAGGAGTCGTATTCGAAGTATAGACTAATAACTTAGTCTTAGACCATAACCAGTTGGAGATCAACCGAATTAAGGGTCCTACGCTGGAAATGCAAAGTTGTATTCTTGTCATGTTGCATGCATACCTTGAATGAATTGTCATATGCTTACTAACTATTATGCGATGATAGAATTGTTACTAAATATGTATCCAAGTTAGACTGATGTGGTACTATCATTCTCAGGATCAAATCATGAGACACGGTCGTGGATACAATACGAGGGGAAGTGGAAGTGATGCCCCTTCGGCTGATGAGCAAACCAATTTTGCTCAAGCTTTTGCGTCTACAACTAGGACTTTGGCTATGTTAGCAGCCAGACCGGTTGTTGTTACTCCTTCTACACCTCCACCACCTTCGGCACACCATGCTTCAAGATTGGAGGCATTTAGGAGACTATGTGCTCCTACATTCTTTGGTACTACTGACCCCATGGTCGCCGAAGCATGGGTGATGTAACTAGAAAAGATTTTTAGAGCACTCCATTGTATGGATGAACAGAGAGTGGACTGGGCCACCGTCGTGATGGAAGGTGCCGCCGATCAATAGTGGAGAGCCACACAGAGACAGAGGGAGTCCACCAGGGCGGAGGAGCCGTGGACATGGCCGAAATTTTTGGATGTCTTCTATAAGTAGTATTTTCCGATGGCTGTCAGAGAACAGAAGGAGATTGAATTCATGACTCTTGAGCAAGGAGAGTTGAGTGTGGCCAATTATGAGGCTACCTTTGTGGAGTTGTCAAGATTCGCACCTCACCAAATTGCATCTGAGCATATGCAAGTCAGGAAATTTGAGCGGCGATTGAAACCCTCCATTAGAAACAGGGTCTCAATGTTCCAGGTGACTTACCTGGGGAGAGGTTGTGAGCAAGGCGAAGCTTGTCGAGAAGAATTCTTTAAGAGGAGAGATATGACTCGAGGCCAACCTAGTAGTTCTGGGTCGGCGGAGAAGAGGGCTAGGACAGCCCCATATCAGGCATCCAGGCCGATACGGTCACAGAGGCCTCCCTTGGCATCACAGGCATCTCAGTCTACTACTACACCGGTGCCTCGTCCCACGTTTTCACAGGCCAACCGATATGTCCCACCTACATCCTCATCGGCATTTGAAGAGTGCTCTTATTATGGCCGGAGACACAGGATCAGAGAATGTTGAAAAATTTCGGGTAGGTGTTTTCACTGTGGAGATGTGAATCACATGGTCAAGGATTGCCTCGTAGGCAGTTACAGCCGGTCTAGCCACAGGGGAGTAGGCCCCTAGTTCAATAGGCTTCCCAGAAAGGATCCTCATAGGCTTCCACATCTAGGCCCACGCAGTCCACTCCACCGCCTCGCAAGGCAAACTAGGGTCAGGTCTTTGCCTTGTCGAAATGGGATGCACGTGCATCTGACGATGTCGTGCAAGGTACGCTATAATGCTAAATTTTTGAGTTGTAATTGGTTGCTATTATATGATGTGATTGCTATGTGTATGACATGCTACCTATACTTATGTGTTGTTGTGTGAAATCTATTAACGTGATTTAGTTAATCACACAGGCGCCTTATTGGTGAATGAATGCCTATCTCGAGTGTTGATCGACACAGGATCCACCCATTCCTTTGTATCGCCTAGCATTTTTTAAAGGATTCTCATCCAAGTAAAGTCAGTTGAAGCATGAATTAACCATCTCCACTCCGCTTGGCAAGTCGGTAGACACGGACCGGATATACAGGGATTGTGTAGTCCAAGTGGGACAGAATGAGTTGTTGGCCGACCTCATCATCCTAGACTTCCAAGACTTCGATTTCGAAATCATACTTGGCATGGATTGACTATCGACTCACCACAGACATGTGGCATGTTTCGAGAAGATCGTGAACTTCAAGCCGGAAAGAGTTAAGCCATTTCACTGTCGAGGGTTGAAGGAAAGAGATATTGCTCGCCTCACAGCTCTGAGCTTAGCAAACCCAGAGATAACAAACTCCTCAGCCATCCCGGTTGTTAGTGATTTTCTGGATGTGTTTCCTGAGGAATTGCCTGGATTACCTCCAGATCGAGAGATTGAGTTTGTGATAGAGCTTGCTCCGGGCACAACTCCAGTTTCTAGAGCACCGTATAGGATGGCCCCAATTGAACTTAAAGAGTTAAAGGAGCAAATCGAAGAGCTGCAACTACTTGGTTTCATACGACCAAGCATTTCACCATGGGGAGCTCCGGTACTCTTCTTGAAGAAAAAGGATGGATCGATGAGAATGCGCATCGATTATAGACAGTTGAACAAAGTCACAATCAAGAATCATTATCCCTTGCCATGGATAGACGACTTGTTTAACCAACTGAAGGGAGCAAAGTTTTTCTCAAAAATTAATCTAAAATCGGGGTATCATCAATTGAAGATCAAGGTGGATGATATTCCCAAGACAGCTTTTAAGACTCGGTACAGCCTCTACAAGTTCCTTGTAATGCCTTTTGGTTTGACGAATGCACCGGCAGTGTTCATGGACTTGATGAACCGGGTGTTTAGGCCGTGTCTTGACCAATGTGTAGTGGTGTTTGTTGATAACATCTTGGTTTATTTCCTAACACGGGAGGAGCACGATCGAGACCTTTGTATTGTTCTTGAGACACTTCGAGAGCATAAGCTGTATGCCAAGCTAAGTAAATGCGAATTTTGGTTGGAGAAGGTGGCGTTGATTGGACACGTAGTGTTCGCAGAAGGCATCTCGGTTGATCCAGCAAAGATAGAGGTAGTGATGAACTAGGAGAGTCCAAAAAGTGTCACGAAGATACATAATTTCCTCGGATTGGCAGGCTACTATTAAAGGTTTGTGGAGGGATTCTCCAGTCTAGCGGCACCCCTCACGTACCTTACTCGAAAGGATGCCAGGTTTACCTGGAGTTACAAGTGTGAAAGTAGCTCCATAGAGTTGAAAAAGAGGCTCACTATGGCTCTGATCCTTACAGTGCCATCCGGGAGTGGCGGCTTTGTGGTTTATAGTAATGCATCACACGTTGGGTTGGGGTGTGTCTTGATGCAAATCCAGAAGGTTTGCATGAAGGATCATGAAAAGAACTACCCTACACATGACCTAGAGCTTGCCGTTGTTGTGTTTGCATTGAAGATATGGCGACACTATCTCTACGGGGAACAATTTGATTTGTTCATAGATCACAAAAGCCTTAAGTATCTGTTTTCCTAGAAGGATTTGAACTTGAGGCAACAGCGATGGATGGAGTTTTTGAAGGATTATGAATGCTCTATTCAATACCATCCAGGCAAGGCGAATGTGGTGGCCGATGCACTTAGTAGGAAGCCTCATGGACTCTTGGCTCACATGATGGTGTAAGAGTGGAAGTTGTTAGAGGATGCATCTAACCTTGACATCAGTCTTAGCTTGTCGCGACCCAAAACCCACCCTAGGAGTTAGAGTGAACTTTGGACGACTAATCATGGATTATATGACTTGCTTGACAAACCAACCTGCAAAAACCCACAGAGCATATACAATAGAGGATATAAACAGCGGAAACATACTCTAACATAGCACAGCGGAAGACTAACAAACCTCTATGTATATACATACTTAAATCCAAGTTTACACAAAAAGGAATCCATAAGAAAGTGCGGACATGCCCGCCAAAATACATAAATCTAACTCTCATCTCACCCACAGCTAATCCACTCAGAATCTACAACCACCTAATGGTAACCCTCTACTGGAGCTTCCTCCAAAGGTTCCTCGATGTACTCCTCCTCCACCCAAGGGCTCAGAGCACAGATATCAAATGGAGCAGCTGCTCCACCATCACCTGCCGACATAAGAAGTACGGCTGAGCATGGAATACTCAGCGGGTACTAAGCACTAACCAACAGTCATAGCATACGGATAGCATACATAAAGCAGGAGCAATTCATATATGTTAGACAGAAAAAATTTATATCATACAAGGAAGTAAAGCAATTCATAATCATGCTTACATTTCGTAGAAAGCCGATAAATCCTCTTGAAAACATCGTGCACTTGACTTGACTTGAAATATCTTTTCGTACTTGAAAGCTTGTCTTGTCTATCTTGCTTGATTCTTGTATGTCGTGTCATGTCATGCATGCTTGCTTGTGATCATGTAACTTGTGAGATACACTTGTGAGATGCCTTGAGAGGGAAGGGAGACCCTTCTTTATGCAATGCACTTGCGAGGGAAGGGAGACCCTTCTTCATGATATGTATGTACTTGCGAGGGAAGGGAGGCCCTTCTTCATGATATGCACTTGTGAGTGAGGGGAGACCCCTCGTGGAATGTTGGTTCTTGTCTTCTTGTGAAAAATGAGGCAAAACATATCGTAGGATATGTCCCACCTCTAACCATGTTCTTGGAAACCTCGATAAATCATGTCATGCATGCCGTGCTCGTGGAAACCGTGTACATACTTGCATTTAAATTTAAATATGACATTTGGGTAATTTCACAACACATATAGCATCAATGATTGAGCAATGTAATATTCATATCATTTAGGGAAAGCAGGAAACACACTATCATGGGCCCTAGCAATATTCAGAATTTATTAGGCATTCATTTACTAATTTACAACTCACTTTATTCACTTTGGTATTTCATCAAACATGTATGTTCATTATTTGGAACAATGCCCTTCCCCATTTGTTCATCACACACAACCATTGGCATCCAATCGCCCATTCCATCTCCATTCACCATTCACAACCATCCATCTCATAGCACATGTGTAAGTGAAAGAAAATAAAGAGAAATGAGGGGAAAAGAGGATCTATAACTAGGAGGGTAGTAAGAAGTACCGACCTTGAAGAGATGAGGAAGAAATCCCTCTTCTAAACGACTGTAAGTTGTTGTCCTAGCTTGGAACACGAGTTTCGCACGAGCTTGGGCCGAGATCTTGAAGAAAACCGGACTGGGAGTGATCTAGGGTCTCAAAACCCTTTGATTTCTCTCCAAACTGGAAACCCTAGGTTTAGGAATCGCCTTCTCCTCTCTTCTTATCTCCCAATCTCTCTAAGTGTCGAATGATGCCCTAAAGGTTCGGGTTAAACTCTTAAGGTAAGAGTGAACCGACCAAAAGACCAAAATACCCTTACTGAATTTCTGTAAAAACACGAGTGCCGAACTCGTTGTGCCGTGAACAGTGCCAACTCGTTGTGCTGTGAACAGTGCCAACTCGTTGTGCTGTGAACAGTGTTGAACACGTTGTCCATTGTGGATAGTGCTGAAACACGTTTCCGTTGTGTTGTGCATAGTGCCAAGCTCGTTGTCCGTTGTGTTGTGTACAACGTGCCCGTTGTGCTGTACAACGTACACGTTGTCTGCTGCACGACATACCCGTTGTCTGTTGCACAACGGATGCACAACGTATACGTTATCAGAGTACGTTGTCTATGCGTTGTCCGTGCCTTCCGAGCTACGATTGCCTACAGGTCCAGACTATTTTGGCCATATCTTTTGACTCGTTCATCCGATTTTGACGATTCAACTTGCATTGTTTTCGTATTTCGAAAAGGAACATTTTTAACGTTTCAAAATTTCCAATTTCTTCCTCATTTATTAATTATACCTCTAAAAAGGCAGAATGACAACGGAAATGTCATGTATTAAGCATGAAAAAGTCTGGGGCTCTACATCCTCCCCCCCTTACAGAAATTTCATCCTCGAAATTCAGACGATACTTGTATTACAAACCAAAAAGAACATTACAAGTCATATACAGACTTCATACAATAACTCATTCAATTAATTCTGGGTACTTTGCTTTGACTTCGGCTTCACGCTCCAATGTAGCTTCTTCCCCGAGCATGGTGTTGCCATTGCACAAGAACCAAAGGGATTGTCTTGTTGCGAAGCACCTGATCCCTTCGATCCAAAATATGAACTGGCCTTTCAATCAAGGTGAGGTCCTCTCGAATCTCCAACGGTTCCAATTCTATGACATGCGAAGGATCCGCAATGTACTTCCAAAGCATAGACACATGGAAGAGGTTGTGAACTGCGGCCATGTGAGATGGGAGAGCTACACGATAAGCAACTTCACCAACCCGAGTGATAATCTCAAAAGGCCCAACATACCGAGAACTGAGCTTGCCTCGCTTGCCAAATCTTATGATCCCTTTGCTAGGAGATACTTTCACAAAAACTTGATCCCCTACTTGAAATTCCAAGTCCCTACGGCGTGTGTCCGCATAGCTTTTCTAGCGGTCTTGAGCGGCTTTCAATCGATCCCGAATGATCTTAACTGTGTTTGCAGTTTGCTCAATCAACTTTGGACCAAGTACTTTCCTTTCTCCTACCTCATCCCAATAGAGAGGAGACCTACAACTTCGCCCATACAAGGCCTCAAATGGTGCCATTTGGATACTTGCCTGATAGCTGTTATTATAGGAAAATTCAACCAAAGGCAAGTGCTCTTCCCAACTGCCTCTGAAATCCAACATACAAGCCCGAAGCATGTCTTCAATGACTTGGTTCACTCTCTCGGTTTGTCCATCCGTCTGTGGATGAAAAGCAGTTCTGAAATCAAGTCGGGAATCCATAGCCTCCTGGAAACTTTTCCAAAATCTTGACGTGAATCTTGGATCCCGATCCGACACAATACTGACGGGCACTCCGTGTAACCTCACCACTTCCTTGATATACAAAGCGGCTAACTGACTTGAGTTGAAAGTAGTTCGGTAGGGTAAGAAGTGAGCGGACTTCGTCAAACGATCCACTACTACCCATATCGCATCTGAGCCCCTTGCCGTCTTTTGCAAGCCAACTATGAAATCCATGGATATGTTCTCCCATTTTCACTCGGGAATAGGGAGGGATTGTAATAGACCTGCGGGCCGCATGTGTTCTGCCTTTACCTGTTGACACACCAAGCACCGTGCTACATATTCCGCAACCTCCCTCTTCATATTCCACCACCAAAAGTGACTCTTGAGGTTCTGGTACATCTTTGTACCCCCTGGGTGCACTGTGTACTTCGAACGGTGTGCTTCATCCAAAATCTCTCTTCGAAGGTCTGCATTGGCTGGGACGCACAGCCTTCTCTTGAATGTGATAGCACCCCGACTAGTGAGAGAAAAGTCTTCACTACCCTTGGCAACTTCCTTATCCCGAAAAGCCAACAATTCCGCATCCATGGCTTGATATTCTTGGATCAAATCTATAATGTACGGCCGAACAGTAACATTTGCCAAGGTAGGACCGCGGACAGAGTCATTCACACTGATGTCCAAATTTTCCAAATCTTCTAGTAGCTTCCATTCTTGTACCAACATGTGTGCTAACAACCCCTGAGGACTTCTACTCAAAGCATCAGCCACTACATTTGCTTTACCCAGGTGGTATTGAATGGTACAATCATAGTCTTTCAAAAATTCCATCCAATGACGTTGCCTTAGATTCAGCTCCTTTTGGGAAAAGCTTGAGACTCTTGTGATCAGTGAACACATAGAACTCCACCCCATAAAGGTAATGACGCCAAATCTTAAGTGCAAACACGACCGCCGCAAGTTCCAAGTCATGCGTGGGGTAATTCTTTTCATGCTCCTTCAATTGCCTCGATGCATAGGCAATGACTTGTTGGACATATATGCCCTCGAAAGCCAATAAGAGACTTTTCTATGTTGATTAGACAAGCATCATATTCACACAACCAACTATAAAGGGTATTTATATTAATTACTGTCTCATATGATGAAGACATAAAGTTCCATAGGTAACATTGTAGGAAAATCATGCAAAGGTTGCGAGGAGATATGATTTTCTGGTTCCTTGTAAACCTAATATTGTTCGAAGCCTCTAGAGTACTGGTTGGGCGCCGTACTTCATCATGGCTTGCACATGTGTAGTTCTATGAGATAGTGTGATGAATCTCATTCACAGAGAGTGGTAACTCTTGACTAACATGTGAGTATATGTAGCAAGTACATAATACTGAACGGGGTCACTAATGGATACCTTATGGAATACACTGTCAGATTGTATTAGGGTTATCCATTTGACAAATTGTCCTTAGACCTGAGAGGTTAACATTTTCTCAGACATTTGTCTATATGGCTTTGATGTGCCAATCGGCAATGTCCAATACACAGGACTAACTCCGGGTACGTTGGGTCATGTACACTATGTTTGGAGAAGTGTGTAAACACTCAATAAGGAATCCACAACTCCTTAATTGGAGATAATGATATCAAGGTGATACTTGTTGAACTGAACTGTTAAATCCAGTACTGGTGCTTTTCGGTAAAATGGTCTTTATCGAAGTTGATATTTTTAATATGGAAAAGTATATATATAAATATATATGTCAGTTCTTTTCTAATGTTTCTTCAAAAGTGTTTTGGAGGTTCAGTTCAATGAAAAGTAATCATGAGAAAGAGTTCTATTCATAAGCTAGGGACTAAGACAGTGGAATAGTTCCAATCCCGGAAGCTTACAAGTGATATCGGAATGTGGAAGGATTTATTTGTAAATATATTGTGAGATGGTACTTACAAGCAATTCTCTAATTTATGGAGGTTAATCACATTGTGTTAATGGACATTAATTGTGATTGGTGGAAGTCCAGGGACTTAGATAACATTCTATGATCCTAATGGAGTTTTAGGAAAGGTGTTTCCTAGTAACAATGCTTCAACCAAAAAGGTAAAGTACTTGGTCCCACAACCGGAAATAGGAGATCCCTTTAGATCCCACACACAAGGACCTTCTTAAAGTATTTAATTTAATTTATAATTAAATTAATTAATTTCTCTAAGTAATCACTATATGGTATAGTGAAGCTCTAAAAGGTGGAATCATATGAGATGTGAAAAACCAAATGGGTAGGACCCATTGGGAATTATTATAAAAGAATAATTCAAGTGACCAAGAGGGTTTTGGAAACCCTTTAGGCGTGTGGAGTGGGACCCACCTAGGGTGGGACGCCCACTTCAAGGAGGAATAATAATTGTTATTATTTTAATTAGTTTCTAATTAATTAACACCTTATTGGATAAGGTTAGTTAGTTAGTTACTAATTAAAGATTCCCTAATTGTTAGGGATTCCATTAGTTAGTTACTAATTCAAGATTCCTTATTGGATAAGGATAAGATTAGTTACTAATGGATAAGGTTGGTTTCTTTTAAGATTTATCCTAATTGGATTAGGAGAATAGTCAATAAAGGAAACTATTGAGGAATCCTAATTGGATTAGGATAAGGTTAATGAATTATAATTGGATTACAATTCAAGCAACCAAGAGAGAACTTATATAAAGGATTGGATGCCCAGCCCTTTAATATACATAATTCTCCAGAATTTTTTCTTCTCTCCCTCTCCTAAAAAACCTCACACCCTCCCCTCTCTCTCCTTGAGGTGTATGGTCACACCCATCTCTCTCTTCTTTTTGTCTTCTTGATTGGACCTTGAGGAAAAGCAAGAATTCATCTTGTTTATCAAGAAAGGTTCTTGATCAATAAAGATTGGATCTTTATTCAAGATTCCTAGAGCTGGAAATTTGGAAGGGCCATTAGCTTCCATTAGAAAAAGATTTAAAGGAAAAAGAAGGTTCGTGTCAATCGACAGGAGACTTGACACTTGTGAAGTTTTGCGAGTACTATTCTAACGTGGATTTGACTTAACAATTTCAAAGTCGCAAAGGTGAATGTTATTCTAACCTTCATTGAATAAAATCAATTAGAATCTTGGTCAGATCTTGGGATTCGATGTATGCCCCCCGAGAACTGTGTTTCTAAAAAAATTAAAAAGTGGCATACTTTCATTGGTATCAGAGCCAGGGCCATGCTTCTCTTTGATTTTTGAGTTTAATCAAGATTTATATCAAGATTGCCTCCCCTATGAATTTTGGTAGCCCTAATGAATCAATCTTCTAGATTCTTGATTATTGGATAATCATTATTAGGCTTAAGGGATCCCCCTCTAGTTATTGAGGGAGTAATCAAGCCCTTAGAAATTAGTGTGATACTAATTTAAGTTTTGGATGATTTTAAAATCTCTCTTGATTCTATTAGGGATAAGTATATAGAGATATAAATTTGGTTAAAGCCCTTTAAGGATTCAGAGATCCTTTTTATAATAAATTAAATTGTTTAATTTATTCTTATGAGCTCTGGGCAAGTTTTCCCTTTGATATATACCACTTAGATACTCATTGATATTTTGGCTAGCACAAATATAGATGAGATTTTATTTATTAAATGTTAATTAATAAATCTCATGGTGTTAGACACCCTTGCTTAAGTTTTCTTGGAGATTAAAGCTTATTTCGATTAAAATTGATTCATGGATTTTCGGATTTGTATTTGATTAGAAGAATCGATACAGTTTTGGTATTTCGGCCATAACTTTGTGACCGTAAGTCTGATTTAGGTCCGTCAGTACATCGTTTCGAAGCCGTCGAAAAGATCTACAACTTTCATGAAGAAAGTGTTTCCAGAATCAATCGTTTTGAGGGTCAAAACTTGAGTCGAAAATCTAAAGCTCGAAAAGGAGTTTTCTAAATTAATTTTCCAAGAGGCTTTCAAATTTTTCTTAAATTTCATTATTTGATTTGAGAGCATGGGATGCTATTAAATCGTTTAATGGACTATCAATTAATTAAATAGTTTAATTATTTGATTCGAGAGCACGGGTTGAGATTTAATTAAATTGTTTAATTATCTTCTTCGAGTCCACAGGCTATCATTTAATTAAATGTTAATTATGATATCTTTTATGGTTCCCTAAAAAGTTTATGGGAATAATACCATAATTATTGTAGTTGATTTTAACCAATTACATGTGCTCAGAATGACTGCCTGCATAGTATTTATAAGTATTTATTTGATTAATAGTTAATCAAGTAATTACATAAATGCCATTGGTTGAGATACAGGGTTTTATCTCATGTAAATTTTAATTGATAGAGATCAATTATTTTTATGGACATTTAATACTAGTGTTTAGGGTATTATTTTATTTAATTGTTAAATCAAATAATCCCTAAAGCAGTTGGCCATTATGGAAAATTTTGAATTCACCTATTATTGATTTTGAATCAATATAAAGTGATATTAAAAATTAGCAATTTGCTGATTTTTATTTTGGTCTTTTAATAGTTATTAGATCAAAATAATATAGAAGAGATTAGATCCCTAGCCTACCCGAATTTAATATGGTGTTTACTATTTGTTTATCAATTGAGGAATGTGAGGATGAATTTTAAGGTTAGATTAAATTTTAGAGAAATTGTTTCTCTTAATGATTTTCCAAGCATTAAAGGAAAATTGTTTTCTTTTAATGATGATCTAAAAACCCTAAGAATTCATTCTTGTCATGCTTGCTTTCTTTGCTCTAGGGTTTTTCTATTAAATGTTAATAGAGACCTTAACCATATGGGAAAGAGTTTCCCTAAGGTTAACAAAACCCTTGTTGAGGTTATGGACTTTCTAAGTAATTTGTCATGCCATGTTATTATTCATAGTTGATGAATTGTTAATATATATTCTTGTTGAATGATGGATGGGTTCCATGACCATGTCTTCTTCTTCTCTCTCTATTCTCTTCTCTTTCTTCTTATGAGTTATACTCCCATTGAGCACCTTATTTTGGGTGGTTTCTCAAGGTTTCTTATTTTGAATATGATGTAATCTTAGTATTAGGAGTTGCTGGTTTTTCTCTATAGAGAAATCTTATTGAAGATCGAAGATGATGTTGATCGCATGGAGAATAAATCTTGGAAGGCGTTCTACAAGAGTAGTTGTAGGATTTCTAAGATAGCATGATCATGTTGACCCATTGTGTGGCTATATTATGTATTTCATGTGATGATTTGCTATAGCTTTTAGTTGCTTAGAAAAGTCCATAACCCTGTGATAATGTGATTATCGCTTTTTTGTGCAAATTTTGGATAATTGGATCAAACCCCACAATATGTGTTTTGTTGAAACATAAAAGGTTTGTGTTTAAATAAAACACATTATTATAGCCCTTTGGACATGATTCATGTAGTCCATGTTGAAATTTTTACGTGGAATATGTTACTTGCATGATTATGAGATAATTATGTCTTAATTGGCATAGATGTGAGCTAACAATATTCACGATTATGGGAAGTGCTTGAGTGAAACTTATAGACCCTAGTAGAGGTCTTAGAGAGTTGTTTAAAGACTTCCATAATTTCTTTTAGACTTAGGGTTGTTGAACCTTAATGTACTAAAAATAATTCGTAGAGAATTAAAGGGTAATATAGTCCATTTTGACTTATGGGCTTTAGTGATGCACATGGACACTTTATAATTGTTATTCTGGGCCCATGGTGCTTGGTATGACCAATGGTCCATCATATGGATGAATGAACCATCTAAAGCCCACCGATGTTAAAAAATAACCTTTGTACCCTTGGATTAGATCCATTAAGATTTCTGGGGCTAGTGGGAGTTCATTGGAATTAGTTTGATCTAATTAAAATGAAATTTGATTTATTATCATGTGATGATTTTGTATATTGTTTTATACATGTGATACAATGATAAATATTGTGAATGTTTTTGATATATGCATTAGATGTATAATTTATTCATGATATTTTGTTTTCCCTCAAGAAAAATATTAAGTGAATTAAATGGGCTAATCTATCCTACGGGATAATATTGTCCTATGACCTTCCATTATCAATAAGACTGGGAATTAATTAGCCTGAGTCTTGTCTCTCTGACAGGAATCGGACATAATTCAGTCTAAATTAAACTCCTAGTGTTTTATTTCTATAGTAGATAGGAATGTGTATGGCCTGATAGGGAGTGTCAACTAGCATGGGGGCATATTCCTACTTGATCATATGACAACCGAGAATAATGGGTTTCACTTAACCAAGGAACATGATGGCTGACACAGTGACAGTCATGTTGTCCTTGGAGGTCACAAGAAAATTCGGAATCACTGATTAACATAAGGAGTTATGCATGAGATGTTCAGTGATGGATAGTTACTATCCACCTTGTAGTGCATGTGTGGTACTATCCTAGCATGGAAGATTGCATGTGTATTATAAGGCACCCAATGCTCATCAGAAATATGAAGTAGCATATTTCCTAATTTTATAGATTGAGGGGTCTATGAAATTTGACTGAATGATGAGCAATATCATCAAAGATCGAAAGCCCTGATCTAATGATATCATAATGTGTGAAATATTATGATGTATGTTTTATTTTCATGTCATTCTATAACCACCTTACCAAGACTTTAATGAGAATCTCTTGACCAATTCAAAGTGTTTGGAATGGAAAATGAATCTCAAGTTTGTGCTTACTATCTAAAGAATTGCCCAAGTTCTCACTACTGATGTTAAATCTCATATGAGATGTTTACAGAATACAATAGGGCTGCTAGGCAGCTTACTATATAAAAGGACAAGTGGACACCAAGTTGACTAAGGAAACCCAGTCACAAAGAATATGATAGAGATCACTGGATTCATAAATCCTAATTCTTGGTGCTGAGATAAATTGAGATAAATTTATGGGATTAGAGGATATGATCTTCGACAAACTCCCGCAGTCCTTTAATATGGTTATGTTGAACAAGTAGGAAATCAGATTGTCTGAAATCCCACGTGTTGCATATGGCTAAGAACCTTTGAAGAGTTCAATGCTACTTGCAAAGATGTTCAAAAGAATTGGATTTTCTAAATCCCGAGCATTTATACAAAGGAAAGAAATCCAAGATTTTCCATTGGAAAGGTATTCTAGTAGTATAGACAAAGGCTCTTCTGAGAAGAAAGGAAAGTATAAGGATTGTGCTTCATAGTGAAGCAATTGGTCATTAGATACAAGACAAACCTTTGGAAGGATTGTCCAGTTTGTATACTCATCAAGTCCAACTTAATTGTTGGAACCTCCAGCTCCTAATGCTTGGTATGATCTTGCATAAGTGCAATAGTTGCATGTTTGTTAAGGAGAATGAGAAATCTGAGTAGATAAAACTTCTACTTGGGAATGAGACAAAAGTTGGATGATCATTATGAATCTTCCATTAAGAGATAGCTAACTTTATTTCACATTCTTTGAAAAGTTCAAGGAATTCCGCATTGAAATAAATAAACAGCTAGGTAAGTCTTCCATGATTGAGAAGAGTACCTCTTAATAGAAATTTCATAATTTACTCTCATTACATCTGTCTCAGATAATTCTCATAACAAACCATAGCATGATGGTGTTGTTAAATCAAATTATATTAGATATGATTTGATAGAAGATGAGCTTGGGATTCGCGTTAGAGACATTTAGTCTCTATTCCTGGATAACAAAAGATATTTGTAAACAGGAATACAAGTTTCCTAGTAGAGAAACTGAATCTAGAATTGTTCTAGAAGCGGAAGCCCAATAGACCAATAACTATGAGAATTGATAGAGATCAACTCTCTACTCTCACTATACCTAAATAGTACACTAGAACCCACAGGTCCCAGAATCTGTAGATGAACTAACTTTTATTTTGATGAAGTAATCAAACTGTTTGATTTTCATCTAAGAATCAAAGTATCATTTGTGTGCAAATTAGTTAGTGGGAGCATAATTACTTTCCTGGCTCTATGCAGAGATAATATTCTTTTCATTGTGAATGAAGTATGAATATTATTCTTCTCTTAGATTTGATCTAGCAATTATGCAATGTAGGACAAAAACTTTGACATCATGTTTTCTTAGTCCTAAATGGTTTAGAGACAAATGGAAAATGATATTGTTATTCTCCCAATAACAATTATGTTTTTGTGCAAGTAAGATTCCAAGAAAAGAGTTTCTACCTTTATGGGATGGAATCTGTTTCTCTTAGATATATGATATCATGAGAAAATATAATTGTACTAGACCGGATATTCATCACATGTTGATGTGATAAGATATTGATCAGATTAGTCCGGAGCATTGCACAATGATAAAGCACAAGCAAGTTAACTTCTGAAAATGATTGTTGGACAGTATCATTTTTGTTTAGTCTTTTAAGACTATGGTTATTGATAATAAATTTACAAGAGTTGCAAGTGTTATTGCATCACTACAATAGTTGTGGTAAAGCAGACATGACAGACCCATACATATTAAGTTATGTCTCAATTGGTGTTTGAGAAACATCACTGAGAAGATGGGCATTACATCTAATTGGCTTAGAGTGAAAGTGGGAGATTGTTGGACATATATGCCCTCGAAAGCTAATAAGAGACTTTTCTATGTTGATTAGACAAGCATCATATTCACACAACCAACTATAAAGGGTATTTATATTAATTACTGTCTCATATGATGAAGACATAAAGTTCCATAGGTAACATTGTAGGAAAATCATGCAAAGGTTGCGAGGAGATATGATTTTCCGGTTCCTTGTAAACCTAATATTGTTCGAAGCCTCTAGAGTACTGGTTGGGTGCCGTACTTCATCATGGCTTGCACATGTGTAGTTCTATGAGATAGTGTGATGAATCTCATTCACAGAGAGTGGTAACTCTTGACTAACATGTGAGTATATGTAGCAAGTACATAATATTGAACGGGGTCACTAGTGGATACCCTATGGAATACACTGTCAGATTGTATTAGGGTTATCCATTTGACAAATTGTCCTTAGACCTGAGAGGTTAACATTTTCTCAGACATTTGTCTATATGGCTTTGATGTGCCAATCGGCAATGTCCAATACACAGGACTAACTCCGGGTACGTTGGGTCATGTACACTATGTTTGGAGAAGTGTGTAAACACTCAATAAGGAATCCACAACTCCTTAATTGGAGATAATGATATCAAGGTGATACTTGTTGAACTGAACTGTTAAATCCAGTACTGGTGCTTTTCGGTAAAATGGTCTTTATCGAAGTTGATATTTTTAATATGGAAAAGTATATATATAAATATATATGTCAGTTCTTTTCTAATGTTTCTTCAAAAGTGTTTTGGAGGTTCAGTTCAATGAAAAGTAATCATGAGAAAGAGTTCTATTCATAAGCTAGGGACTAAGACAGTGGAATAGTTCCAATCCCGGAAGCTTACAAGTGATATCGGAATGTGGAAGGATTTATTTGTAAATATATTGTGAGATGGTACTGACAAGCAATTCTCTAATTTATGGAGGTTAATCACATTGTGTTAATGGACATTAATTGTGATTGGTGGAAGCCCAGGGACTTAGATAACATTCTATGATCCTAATGGAGTTTTAGGAAAGGTGTTTCCTAGTAATAATGCTTCAACCAAAAAGGTGAAGTACTTGGTCCCACAACTGGAAATAGGAGATCCCTTTAGATCCCACACACAAGGACCTTCTTAAAGTATTTAATTTAATTTATAATTAAATTAATTAATTTCTCTAAGTAATCACTATATGGTATAGTGAAGCTCTAAAAGGTGGAATCACATTAGATGTGAAAAACCAAATGGGTAGGACCCATTGGGAATTATTATAAAAGAATAATTCAAGTGACCAAGAGGGTTTTGGAAACCCTTTAGGCGTGTGGAGTGGGACCCACTTAGGGTGGGACGCCCACTTCAAGGAGGAATAATAATTGTTATTATTTTAATTAGTTTCTAATTAATTAACACCTTATTGGATAAGGTTAGTTAGTTAGTTAATTAGTTAGTTCCTAATTAAAGATTCCCTAATTGTTAGGGATTCCATTAGTTAGTTACTAATTCAAGATTCCTTATTGGATAAAAATAAGATTAGTTACTAATGGATAAGGTTGGTTTCTTTTAAGATTAATCCTAATTGGATTAGGAGAATAATCAATAAAGGAAACTATTGAGGAATCCTAATTGGATTAGGATAAGGTTAATGAATTATAATTGGATTACAATTCAAGCAACCAAGAGAGAACTTATATAAAGGATTGGATGCCCAGCCCTTTAATATACATAATTCTCCAGAATTTTTTCTTCTCTCCCTCTCGTAAAAAACCTCACACCCTCCCCTCTCTCTCCTTGAGGTGTATGGTCACACCCATCTCTCTCTTCTTTTTGTCCTCTTGATTGGATCTTGAGGAAAAGCAAGAATTCATCTTGTTTATCAAGAAAGGTTCTTGATCAATAAAGATTGGATCTTTATTCAAGATTCTTAGAGCTGAAAATTTGGAAGGGCCATTAGCTTCCATTAGAGAAAGCTTTAAAGGAAAAAGAAGGTTCGTGTGAATCGACAGGAGACTTGACACTTGTGAAGTTTTGCGAGTACTATTCTAACGTGGATTTGACTTAACAATTTCAAAGTCGCAAAGGTGAATGTTATTCTAACCTTCATTGAATAAAATTAATTAGAATCTTGGTCAGATCTTGGGATTCGATGTATGCCCCCCAAGAACTGTGTTTCTAAAAAGATTAAAAAGTGGCATACTTTCATGATTTTCTTGTGCTGTATGAGTACACACCCAACTCCAACGTGTGAGGCATCACTATACACCTCATACCCATAAGGTCCAGATGGCACAGTAAGGACAGGGGCTGTAGTAAGCCTCTTCTTCAGTTCCGTGAAACTGATCTTGCACTTATCACTCCATACAAACTTGGCGTTCTTCCTTGTCAGGTAAGTGAGCGGTGCTGCAAGGCTAGAGAAACCCTCTACGAATCTCCTGTAATAACCTGCCAACCCAAGAAAGCTGCGTATCTTCGTGACACTCTTGGGCCTCGCCCAACTCATGACTGCCTCTATCTTCTTTGGATCCACCGAGATACCTTCTGCAGAAACAACGTGGCCTAGGAATGCCACCTCTTCCAACCAAAACTCACACTTGCTAAGTTTGGCGTATAGCTTGTGCTCTCTTAGCATTTCCAAAGCAAGGTGTAGGTCGCGTGTGTGATCTTCCCGTGTCTGGGAATAGACCAAAATGTCATCAACAAATACAATCACGCACCTATCAAGATACGGCCGGAACACCCGGTTCATCAAGTCCAAAAAGGCTGCCGGGGCGTTCGTGAGACCAAAAGGCATTACCAAGAACTCGTAGTGTCCGTATCGAGTCCGGAAAGCCGTTTTGGGAATATCTTCCGCCTTAATCTTCAACTGGTGATAGCCCGATCGAAGATCTATCTTTGAGAAAAATCTCGCTCCCTTCAACTGATCGAACAAGTCATCAATCCTAGGCAAGGGATACCTATTCTTTATAGTTACTTTGTTCAATTGCCTGTAATCGACGCACATCCGCATCGAGCCATCTTTCTTCTTAACAGACAACACCGGGGCACCCCACGGTGAGACACTTGGTCGAATAAAACCAAGACCTTGCAATTCCTCCAACTGAGTCTTCAACTCCTTGAGTTCAATAGGGGCCATTCTATATGGAGCTCTGAAAACAGGAGCTGTGCCTGGTGCAAGCTCGATCATAAACTCAATCTCCCTGTCTGGAGGCAATCCTGGCAACTCCTCTGGAAATACATCCAGGAATTCACTCACAACCGGAATAGTCGATGAGTCCTTTGCTTCAGGGTTAGCTAAGCTCAACGCCGCAAAGCGGGCAATGTCTCTACTTCTCAACCCTCGAAAGTGAAATGGTTTTCCTTCTACCGGCTTGAAGAGTACCATCTTCTCAAAGCAAGCTACATGCCCATGATGTGCTGCTAACCAATCCATTCCCAATATAACATCAAAGTCTTGGAATCCAAGAACGATGAGATCAACCGCCAACTCGTGGCTTCCAACTTGGACCACACTATTTCTATACACTTTATTTGCCAATACTGTTTTGCCGAGAGGAGTCGAAATGGCTAACTCCGGTTCTAGCTGACTTGGCTCCACAGAAAAGCCTTCTGAAAAACTCGACGAGACAAACGAATGAGTAGACCCGGTATCAATCAACACTCGAGCCAAATACTCATTGACTAGTAGGGTTCCTGAAATTTTAGCTAGTTACATCAATTCAAGCCTCAACAGTGCATACACATAGGTATATATATATATATAGCATACCAAGTACGTACACAAGGAATAAAACATAACATAACAATCACGAATAAAGAAAATAACTCCTAACACGTACCTTGCACCACATCGTCAGATGCAAGTGCATCACCCTCTGTTAAGCCAAAAACTCGCCCTTGGTTCGCCTGGCGAGACTGAGGTGTAGATCGGGTAGTCTGAGATGACGCCTGATATGATCCTGCTGGGCGTGCTGGTGGACTAATCCCCTAAGACTGGCCTGGTAAATGCCGACTGGGGCAATCCCTGATCATATGGCCCTGGCGACCACAATGAAAACATCCACCCGATGCTCTTCGGCAATCTCCTGCCGGGTGCCTTCGGCCGCATGAAGTGCAGACCTCGTGTGTATAAGTCGGAGGGGCCGGAGGTGGAGCATACCTCACCGTCTGAGGTGCAACAGGCCGTGGGGCTGGAAGAGCCTGAGGTCGCGGTGCCTGAGGCACATACTGCCGTGGAGCTGGAGGCGCATAAGAAGGCCTCATCGGTGGTGCTGGCCACGCATACTGATAACGAGCCCACCTCTCTGGAGGTGCTGAACTACTAGCTTGGCCTCTCGCCAACTCCCTCTTCTTGGACACTATCTCTGAATTGGCCTCGACTAATAAGGCCTTATCTACTACCTCAGGGTAGGTAGCATGTCTGAAAACCAAAACCTTCTCCATTATAACATCTTTGAGCCCTTGCTCAAACCTTCTTGCCTTCATTGCCTCGGTGGCAACCATGTGAGTCGCGAAGCGTGATAGCTCCGAGAACTTGGCCTCGTATTGTGCCACTGACATCAAACCTTGCTCGAGGTTTATGAATTCTCTCTCTTTCTTTTCCCGTACTCCAATCAGAAAATACTTCTTGTAAAAAGTATCCTTGAACTCCTCCCAAATCCAAGGTTGACCCTGCATGGTCAAATCTCGCGTCCTCAATGCGGACAACCACCAATGGTGGGCTTCGCCCTCTAGCATGAAAACTGCCCATGCTACTCTCTCCTCCTCTGTAGGTGAGAGGACCGTAAAGATCTTCTCCATCTGGAGGATCCACGCCTCCGCAGCAAGAGGGTCCACACTCCCATGGAAGGATGGAGGCCTCAATCTTCTGAATGCCTCATCTCCAGCTGTACGATGTATTGGAGCTGCGGGCGGTGGAGTAGGTGCCGCCGACGATGGTATAGCTTGCCGAGCCGCCAGTATGGCGAGTGTCTCAGCAATAGAGCCTAAGACCTGAGAGAGGTCCGGCTGCTCATCCTCATCTCTGGAAGAAGATGAAGCTCTGGTGTGTGGTCCGCGACCCCGTGTGCCCCGCCTCATGACTAAAGTCCTGAGAACAATAGCACCACATGAGTCTAACTTGAAACCACAGTTTATTTCAATGCTATTTCACAATAATTCAATTTGTATTAGTTGTATAATACTAATATACATCACATCAAGTCATCAGAGTATTCATCACATTATACTTATACTTTAGTGTTCTAGCGTACCTAGGACCCGTACTTGGTTAAAGCAACCATTTTAGATTAAGACTAAAGTTTAGTCTTACACTTGGACCCAGACTCGCTTCCGACTTGCTTTCTTCCTAACTTGTTTCCTGACATATGCTCTTGTCAAGCCGTGGTATAAGATTCTAAGTGACCCTAGAGACCTAAAGCTTAAGCTCTGATACCACTTCTGTCGCGACCCAAAACCCACCCTAGGAGTTAGAGTGAACTTTGGACGACTAATCATGGATTATATGACTTGCTTGACACACCAACCTGCAAAAACCCACAGAGCATATACAATAGAGGATATAAACAGTGGAAACATACTCTACCATAGCACAGCGGAAGACTAACAAACCTCTATGTATATACATACTTAAATCCAAGTTTACACAAAAAGGAATCCATAAGAAAGTGCGGACATGCCCGCCAAAATACATAAATCTAACTCTCATCTCACCCACAGCTAATCCACTCAGAATCTACAACCACCTAATGGTAACCCTCTACTGGAGCTTCCTCCAAAGGTTCCTCGATGTACTCCTTCTCCACCCAAGGGCTCGGAGCACAGATACTCAAAGGGCTCCATCTTCTCCGCC
>CM026569.1:23908179-23951612 GCA_015143295.1 Tetracentron sinense | reverse complement strand
TCTCCCCCTCTTCTCAGGGATGAAAGGAGCCTAAAGGCTCGGTCTTGCAAGACTCTTAAGGTACGAGTAGACTAGCCCAAAATCCTCACCAAACCCTTACTAATTTTCCTGCAAAACGCTAGACCGAGCGATAGGCTTGGTTTAATGACCGATCGATCGGTTGCCTACCCCGTCGATCGGCTTGCCATACCGCATCTACCTCGTTTCATAACCGAGCGATCGGTTAAAATTTCACTCTCTGGAAAATTTCCTACCATACAAAAATCTCGACCAGTCGATAGCCTCCGAGCGATCGGTTTTGGACCGATCGATGCTCCATGGACCGAGCGATCGGTGGTCTGCAGGTCCAAACTGTTTTGGTCATAACTTTTGACTCGTTCGTCCGATTTTGACGATTCAACTTGCGTTGGGTTCGTACTTCGAAAACAAACATTTCTGACGTTTCGGAATTTCCAATTTCCTCCTTATTTATTAATTGCATTACTTTAAAGGAAAAATGGCTACGAAGGGTCATGCATAAATGTGAAAAGGTCCGGGGCTCTACATCCTTCCCCCCTTACAAAAATTTCGTCCTCGAAATTTGGATGAGACATGCATTACAGAATCAAACAATATTACAAGCTACATATACAAAACCTATACAAAATTCATTCAAACAATTCCGGGTACTTCGCTTTGACTTCGGCTTCACGCTCCCATGTAGCTTCTTCCCGAGCATGGTGTTTCCATTGCACAAGAACCAAAGGGATTGTCTTGTTGCGAAGCACTTGATCTCTCCGATCCAATATGTGAATCGGTTTCTCAACCAACGTGAGATCTTCTCGAATTTCCAACGGTTCCAATTCTAGTATATGCGAAGGGTCCGCAATGTACTTCCGAAGCATAGACACGTGGAAAACGTCGTGAACCGCGGCCATGTGAGGTGGAAGAGCTACTCGATAAGCAACTTCACCAACCCGCGTGATAATCTCAAACGGTCCAACATAGCGAGGACTAAGCTTGCCTCTTTTGCCGAATCTCATAATCCCTTGCTAGGAGAGACTTTCACAAAGACTCGATCCCCTACTTGAAATTCCAAGTCCCTGCGGCGCGTGTCTGCATAGCTCTTTTGGCGATCTTGAGCGGCTTTCAACCGATCCCGGATGATCTTGACCATACTAGAAGTTTGCTCAATCAACTCCGGACCAAGTACTTTTCTTTCTCCTACCTCATCCCAGTAGAGAGGAGACCTGCAGCTTCGCCCATACAAAGCCTCGAACGGAGCCATTTGGATACTCGCCTGATAGCTATTGTTGTAGGCGAACTCCACCAAAGGCAAGTGCTCTTCCCAACTGCCTTTGAAATCCAGCATACAGCCCGAAGCATATCTTCTATTACTTGGTTCACCCTCTCGGTTTGTCCATCCGTTTGTGGATGAAAAGCAGTGCTGAAATCAGTCGGGAACCCATAGCTTCCTGAAAGCTTTTCCAGAATCGTGATGTGAATCTTGGATCCCGATCCGACACAATACTGACCACTCCGTGCAACCTCACCACTTCCTTGATGTACAAAGCAGCTAACTGACTAGAGTTGAAAGTAGTTCGGTAAGGCAAGAAGTGAGCGGACTTTGTCAAACGATCCACTACTACCCATATCGCATCTGAACCCCTTGCCGTCTTTGGCAAGCCAACTATGAAATCCATGGATATGTTCTCCCATTTCCACTCGGGAATCGGAAGGGACTGTAATAGACCTGCGGGCCACATGTGTTCTGCTTTCACCTGTTGGCACACCAAGCACCGAGCTACATATTCCGCAACCTCCCTCTTCATATTCCGCCACCAAAAGTGACTCTTGAGGTTCCGGTACATCTTCGTACCCCCTGGATGCACAGTGTACTTTGCCCGGTGGGCTTCATCCATAATCTCCCTCCGAAGATTTGCATTGGCTGGAACACACAGCCTTCCCTTGAATGTGATAGCACCTCGGCTAGTGAGAGAGAAGTCCTCACTACCCTTAGCAACTTCCTTGTTCCGATAAGCCACAATTCAGCATCCGTGGCTTGGTATTCTTGGATCAAATCTATAATGTATGGCCGAACCGTGACATTTGCCAAGATAGGACTACGGACAGAGTCATTCACACTAATGTCCAGATTTGCCAAGTCTTCAAGTAGCTTCCATTCCTGCACTAACATGCATGCTAACAACCCCGGAGTTCTTCTACTCAAAGCATCAGCCACTACATTTGCTTTACCCGGGTGGTATTGAATGGTACAATCATAGTCCTTCAGAAATTCCATCCAACGCCTTTGCCTTAGATTCAACTCCTTTTGGGAAAAGAGATACTTGAGACTCTTGTGATCAGTGAACACATAGAACTCCACCCCATAAAGGTAATGACGCCAAATCTTAAGTGCAAACACGACCCGCCGCAAGCTCCAAGTCGTGCGTAGGATAGTTCTTCTCATGCTCCTTCAACTGCCTTGATGCATAGGCAATGACTTTCTTGTGCTGCATGAGTACACACCCAAGTCCAACGTGTGAGGCATCACTATACACCTCGTACCCATAAGGTCCGGATGGCACCGTAAGGACAGGAGCTGTGGTAAGCCTCTTCTTCAGTTCCGTGAAACTGATCTCACACTTGTCGCTCCATACGAACTTAGCGTTCTTCCTTGTCAGGTAAGTGAGCGGTGCTGCAAGGCTGGAGAAACCCTCTACGAATCTCCTGTAGTAGCCTGCCAACCCAAGAAAACTGCGTATCTCCGTGACACTCTTGGGCCTCGCCCAATTCATGACTGCCTCTATCTTCTTTGGATCCACCGAAATGCCTTCCGCCGATACAACGTGGCCTAGGAATGCCACCTCTTCCAACCAAAACTCACACTTGCTAAGTTTGGCGTATAGCTTGTGCTCTCTTAGCATTTCCAAAGCAAGGCGTAGGTCGCGTGTGTGATCTTCCCGTGTCTGGGAATAAACCAAAATGTCATCAACAAATACAATCACGCACCTATCAAGATATGGCCGGAACACCCGGTTCATCAAATCCATAAAGGCTGCCGGCGCGTTCGTGAGTCCAAAAGGCATCACCAAGAACTCGTAATGTCCATATCGAGTCCTGAAAGCAGTTTTGGGAATATCTTCCGCCTTAATCTTCAACTGGTGATAACCCGATCGAAGATCTATCTTTGAGAAAAATCTCGCTCCCTTCAACTGATCGAACAAGTCATCAATCCTAGGCAAGGGATACCTATTCTTTATAGTGACTTTGTTCAATTGCCTGTAATCGACACACATCCGCATCGAGCCATCTTTCTTCTTAACAAACAACACCGGGGCACCCCATGGTGAGACACTTGGTCGAATGAAGCCAAGGCCTTGCAATTCCTCCAACTGAGTCTTTAACTCCTTGAGTTCAATAGGGGCCATTCTATATGGAGCTCTGAATACAGGAGCTGTGCCTGGTGCAAGCTCGATCATAAACTCAATCTCCCTGTCTGGAGGCAATCCTGGCAACTCCTCTGGAAATACATCCAGGAACTCACTCACAACCGGAATAGTCGATGAGTCCTTTGCCTCGGGGTTAGCTAAGCTCAACGCCGCAAAACGGGCAATGTCTCTACTTTTTAACCCCCGAAAGTGAAATGGTTTTCCTTTTACCGGCTTGAAGAGTACCATCTTCTCAAAGCAAGCTACATGCCCATGATGTGCTGCTAACCAATCCATTCCCAATATAATATCAAAGTCTTGGAATCCAAGGACGATGAGGTCAACCGCCAACTCGTGGCTTCCAACTTGGACCGCACTATTTCTATACACTTTATCTGCCAATACTGTTTTGCCGAGCGGAGTCGAAATGGCTAACTCCGGTTTTAGCTGACTAGGCTCCACAGAAAAGCCTTCTGAAAAACTCGGCGAGACAAACGAATGAGTAGACCCGGTATCAATCAACACTCGAGCCAAATACTCATTGACTAGTAGGGTTCCTGAAATTTTAACTAGCGGAGTTAATCCATGCATCAACAATGTATACGTGTAGGTTTATATACATATAGAACATGCCGAGTACGTACACAAAAATATAGCATAACATAACAATCACGAATAAAGAAAATAACTCCAAACGCGTACCTTGCACCACATCATCAGATGCAAGTGCATCACCCTCTGTCAAAGCAAATACATGCCCCTGGTTCGCCTGGCGAGACTGAGGTGTAGACCGGGTAGTCTGAGATGACGCCTGGTATGATCCTGCTGGGCGTGTCGGGGGCCTACTATCCTGAGACTGGCCTGGTAAATGCCGGCTAGGGCAATCCCTGATCATGTGGCCCTGGCGACCGCAATGATAACATCCACCAGATGCTCTTCGGCAATCTCCTGCCGGATGCCTTTTGCCGCATGAAGTGCAGACCTCATATGTGTAGGCTGGAGGGACCGGAGGTGGTGTATACCTCGCTGCCTGAGGGGTAACTGGCCGTGGGGCCGGAAGAGCCTGAGGTCGAGGTGCCTGTGGCACGTACTGCCGGGGTGCTGGAGGCGCATAAGTCGGCCTCATCTGTGGTGCTGGCCATGTATACTGATAAGGACCAGTCCGGGCCCGCCTCTCTAAAGGTACCAAACCACTAGATTGGCCTCTCGCCAATTCTCTCTTCTTGGACACAGTCTCTGAATTGGTCTCAACCAACAAGGCTTTATCCACTACTTCGGCGTAAGTGGTGTGCCTGAAGACCGACACTTTCTCCATGATGACATCCTTGAGCCCTTGCTCAAACCTCCTCGCCTTCATTGCCTCGGTGGCAATCATATGTGTCGCGAAGCGTGATAGCTCCGAGAACTTGGCCTCATAAGCGGCCACAGACATCGAACCTTGCTCAAGGTTGATGAATTCTCTCTCCTTCTTTTCCCGTGCACCGATCGGAAAATACTTCTTGTAAAAAGTATCTTTGAACTCCTCCCAAGTCCACGGTTGACCTTGCATGGTCAAGTCCCGTGTCCTCAATGCGGACAACCACCAATGGTGGGCTTCGCCCTCTAGCATAAAAACTGCCCATGCCACTTTCTCTTCCTCTGTAGGAGAGAGCACCGCAAATATCTTCTCAACCTGGAGGATCCAAGCCTCCGCAGTAAGAGGGTCCACACTCCCGTGGAAAGATGGAGGCCTCAATCTCCTGAATGCCTCAACTCCAGCTGTACGATGTACTGGAGCTGCGGGCGGTGGAGTAGGTGCCGCTGATGCCGGTATAGTTTGCCGAGCCGCCAGGATGGCGAGCGTCTCAGCAATAGAGCTTAAGACCTGAGAGAGGTTCGGCTGCTCATCCTCATCCCGTGAAGAAGAGGAAGCTCTGGTATGTGGCCCACGACCCCGTGTGTTCCGTCTCATGACTAAAGTCCTGAGAATAATAACACCACATGAGTCTAACTTGAAACCACAGTTTATTTCAATGTCATTTCGCAATAATTCAATCTGTATTAGTTGTATAATATTAATATACAGCACATCAAGTCATCAAAGTATTCATCACATTATACTTATACTTTAGTGTTCTAGCGTACCTAGGACCGTACTTGGTTAAAGCAACCATTTTAGACTAAGACTAAGGTTTAGTCTTACACTTGGAACCAGACTCGCTCCCGACTCACTTCCTTCCTAACTTGTTTCCTAACATATGCTCTTGTCAAGCCGTGGTATAAGATTCTAAGTGACCCTAAAGACCTAAAGCCTAGGCTCTGATACCACTTCTGTCGCGACCCAAAACCCACCCTAGGAGTTAGAGTGAATCTTGGACGACTTAATCATTACTTACATGACTTGCTTGACGAACCAACCTGCAAAACTCACAGAACATATACAATAGAGGATAACAGCGGAAGCATAACTATAAAACACAACGGAAGTCTAACAAACCTCTAAGTATATATACACATGGTCCAAGTTTAATACAAAAGAAAACAAAACAAAGAAAGTGCGGACATTCCCGCCAAAATACATGGATATAATCACTCATGCTCACCCACAACTAAACCACTTAGAATCTAACACCACCTACTGATAACCCTCTATGGGAGGTTCCTCCAAAGGTTCCTCGACATACTCCTCCTCCACCCAAGGGCTAGGAGCACAGACATCAAATGGAGCAGCAGCTCCCTCAGAACCTGCCGACATAAGAAGTACGGCTGAGCATGGAATACTCAGCGGGTACTAAATACTAACCAATAGTCATAGCAAAACCATAGCAGTATAGGAAGCAGGAAGCATTTCACATATATAAAGCAGGAAACAATTCAAGCATATAAAGCAGGAATAATTCATATCATGACAATAAAGTAAAGGAGTATATAATCATGCTTGAATTCATAAAAGCCGATAAAACCCTTGAAAACACCGTGCACTTGACTTGACTGAAAATACCATTTCCTTGCTTGAAAACTTGTCATGTTTGTCTTATGTCATGTTTGTCTTATCTTATCATCTCATGCATGTCATGCCATGTCTTGTCATGCTTGCTTGAAAAAGTAAACTACTTGTGAGGGAAGGGAGACCCTTCTTCCTAGAATGCTTATGCTTGTCATGCCATATCTTGTCATGCTTGCTTGGAAAAGTAAACTACTTGTGAGGGAAGGGAGACCCTTCTTCCTAAATGCTCATGTCATGTCCTTTCACTTGTGAGATGTCCTTGTGAGATGTACTTGCGAGGGAAGGGAGGCCCTTCTTATGTTATGTATGCACTTGCGAGGGAAGGGAGGCCCTTCTTATGTTATGTATGCACTTGCGAGGGAAGGGAGACCCTTCTTATGAAAATGCATGATTGTCTTGTCCTTGCCAAAAGCGAGGCAAAACATATCGTACGATATGCCCCACCTCTAAATCCCATTCTTGAAAACCTCGATAAATCATGTCATGTATGCGTGCTCGTGAGGTCGTGTGCATACTTGCATTTGGAATTAAATATGGCATTTGAGTAATTCATAACACATAACATCAATGATTTGGGCAATTTAATATCGACATCATTTAGGGAAAGCGAACAATCACACTATCATAACCCTAGCAATTTCCATAAACCTTAAACATGCATTTTCTTAATTTATCATTCATTTTATTCACCTTGGCATTTCATCAAACATGGTACATTCATCATTTATTAACCCTACAACATGCTTTTCTAGGTGGGTTATACTCACATCACACTTGTATGTTTATTATTAGTACAATGCCCTTTCCCATTCATTCATCACATCATCCACACGGCATCCATTCGCCAACATCCATCTCCATTTACCATACATACCACCCATCTCATAATATAGATATATATATATGAAGGAAAACAAGAAGAAATAAGGAAAGGAGAGGCTATAACTAGGAGGGTAGTAAAAAGTACCGACCTTGAAGAGATGAGGAAGAAACCCCTCTTCCAAACGACCGTGAGTTGCTGCCCTAGCTTGGAACACGAGCTCCACCCGAGCTTGAGCCGAGATCTTGAAGGAAAACGTGCTTGAGGATGATCTAGGGTCTCAAACCCCTTTGATTCCTCTTCAAAATGGAAACCCTAGATTTAGGAACCCTTTCTCCTCTCTTCTAATCTCCCAAATCTTCTAAGGGATGAGAATGAGCCCTAAAGGCTCGGGCAAGACTCTTAAGGTAAGAGTAGACTGCCCAAAAGACTAAAACACCCTTACTAAATTTTCTGCAAAAACGCGAGTACCGAGCGATCGGTGTTAATGACCGATCGATCGGTTGCCTACCGATCGATCGGTTTCATAACCGAGCGATCGGTTAAAATTTCACTCTCTGGAAAATTTCTCCATACAAAAATCTTGACCAGTCGATAGCCTCCGAGCGATCGGTTTTGGACCGATCGATCGCTCCATGGACCGAGCGATCGGTGGTCTGCAGGTCCAAACTGTTTTGGCCATAACTTTTGACTCGTTCGTCCGATTTTGACGATTCAACTTGCGTTGGGTTCGTACTTTGAAAACAAACATTTCTGACGTTTCGGAATTTCCAATTTCTTCCTTATTTATTAATTGCATTACTTTAAAGGAAAAATGGCTACGAAGGGTCATGCATAAATGTGAAAAGGTCCGGGGCTCTACATGGTATACATAACAATAGCATAACATACCATCTGTGTTCCTAGTGTAGGACTCTAAGTTCGGTTGAAGTTCAACCTATGTTAACTAAGACTGACTTGATAGTCTATACTTGGAATATGACTCTTTCATAACACCTATTGCCTTGTTCAATCATGGTACCCGTTCTAAGCGACCCTAGGGACTCTAATGCCTAGAGCTCTGATACCACTTCTGCCACGCCCCAAAATACCCCCTAGGAGTTAAGGGATAATTTAGTCGTAACTATACTTAACTTGTCAAACCATCCTGTAATGAACAAGGCCAAATATAATACCACAATGACAATAATCAGAGTGCGGAAGCTTATCATGAGTGCAGATGTGTAAACCAAAATTTTTTATTTTTATAAACCATCTCAGTATTCCAAGTTTATACATAAAACATAAACAATAGAGGTGGACATGACCACATATCAAAATACAAAAGAATTGTTGAGCCCACTATGCTCAACATTAATCTAAATACGGCCACACGTTGCGATCTCTAACCTCCTACGACTGCATCGGGATAGGTGGCTCTCTCTCCTCTACACACTCCTCCTTAACCCAAGGCTCATGGTTGAGGGCATCCTCAGTACCTACCGACATAAAAGTACGGCTGAGTATCGAACACTCAGCAAGTACAAGCTTCTAGCTAACAATTGCAATAACAATCACACAAAGACAACCGGATATAATTCATCCCATCATTTTAAACAATAATAGCAACATATGACATTCATAGCATTGAAATTAAAGCAATATAATGATCTTGACATGCTTGGATGAATGCGAAAACTCCAGTAAAACTCGTAATTTAAAAATCATGTCTTATTCTTGAAAATAGCCTTCCGTGTTTCTTTCAAAACTTGCTTGTCAATGTTTGTAAACTTGTTCTTGTCTTGGTCTTGTTCGTAAGAATCACACATGCTTGTCGTATCTTGCGTGGAATCACTTGTCTTGCTTGTTCTTGTTATATTCTTGACATGTTCTTGACTTGACGCTTGTATACTTGTGAGCCAGAGGTTAGTGCCCTTGAAGTGACTTGTTAGCTGGGAACGTAAGTTCCCTTCAACAAAATATATATATAGAAAATGGTACACCAACCTCCTTGTCTCGTTTTCTTGTGAGCCAGGTATGACATATCTTGCGATATGCCCTATCCTTGACCGGCCCGATGTCTGACTTTATCATTGATGCTTGTTTTCCTTATGAGCCAGGTTTCCGGCTTTATCATTCATATCGTGAATCACAATTCTTGTTCTTGTTTGGTTTAACATATACATATACTATAGAAAACCGATTCATGCATGCATGTGTGCGTGTGTGTGTATAACATTTGTAATACACATGATGACATGCTTGAGTAAAAGGATCACTTGAGTATAGCATTTCAATTTCTAATATAAGCATGTGGGAATGTAGATAACATGTTGAGCATTTGATCAACTTATCATTTTTAGGAATAATTACATAAAGCCTACTTTCATTTCGTCATTAAATCCATTAAATTCTCGTTTAGGTATTTTATCAAACACATGGCGTGCAACCCATTCATAGTCATTTCATTTCAACTTCTTAGTGCATATATTTCATCAAACCACATTAAGTGTCATTATGCTTGAAATGCCCATCCGCCATTTTTCCAACACACATTCATCAACCAACACGGCATCCAATTACCTCAACCCCTCGTCCATTCATGCATCCCACCATTCACATTTATCTTGTTTAGATTTAGGGAATATGGCATATTTCAAGGGAAGGAAAGATACAAGATCAAAATCACCATTTCCGAAAGAGAAAAACTAGGTTATTACTAAAGAAGTTAGTAGGGTGTACTAATCTTGAGACCAAGGCTTGATCATGGAGAGGACCTCCTTGATTAGGAAGAAGATTCTTTCTTGATTTGAAACCCCAAAGCTTGGTAGAGGAGAATTCTAGCTTGAGAATGCTTGATTAGGGAAGATCCTCCCTCTTCTTCAATCCAAACCCTTCTTGGAATCTCCAAATCACTCCTCCCCTTTCTCTCCTTTTCTCTCCCTTAGGTTTAGTGTAGTGCCCCAAAACTTTTCACACTTAATGAATAGTGTTCACATAGCCAATTTGACATTTCACATTGCCCAACTATTAAAGAAGGAAGAATTTGACAATTCTAAAATGCTGGAAATGTTTCCTTTCGAATAATGAGTCCAACGCAAGTTGAATCGTCAAAATCCGGTGAATGGGTCAAAAGATATGGCCGAAAAAGTGAAACCTGTACAGCACCGATCGCTAGGGATCGATTAGTCCACAACTGATCGATCGGTTCAAACCAGCGATCGATCAGTCCAAAACCGATCGATCGGTATCTATCGACTGGTTAACTTTTTTGTATAGGAAAAAATTTCAGAGAGGGTGTTTTCAACCGATTGACCGGTCAAAAACATCGATCGCTCGGTTGGACACCGATCGATCGGTCATAACCACCGATCCCTCAGTCCTTTGCATTTTTACAGAATTTCATTAAGGGATTTTTTATCTTTTAGGTTATTCAACCTTGCCTATAAGGCTTGCCCGGGCCTTAAGGTTTCATAAACCTTTAGAGATCACATTTTGAGAGAGAGGGAGAGAGGAGAAAAGGGTTTTGAACCCTAAGGCACCATCTTGAAGATAATCAAGGGTTTTGAAGACCCAAGATCATCCATTTGGCTTGGAATCCTCAAATTCACCCTCAAGTACATGTGGGTTCCTTCTCCAAGCTAGGGCAACACCTTCCTCGGCATGCACAAGGGTTTTCCTCCCTCCTTTTCAAGGTTAGTACACTCTTCCTAGCTACTATAGTAATAACCTAGATTTTCTTGTGAATATGGTGTATTGAATCTTCGCCATTTCTCCCTTGTGTTGAAATATGCTAAATTCCTAAAACATAAAGAAGATAAGATGAATGAATGGGGGGATGTATGGATGGAGGAAGGGATTGAGGTGATGGGATGCCATGTTGTGATGTGTTGAATGATGGAAATAGTGGGAGGGTATTGTACATATAATGAATGCACATGTGATGCTTGATGAAATGCTTGAGGAAGAAATTATGAGTTTAAAGGACTAAAGAAAATGTAGAATACTACTTGCTTGGTAAAGTGCATGAATGAGAATACTTGAATTAAATGAAGGTTTGAAAAGCATGATTCATGTAGTTTCCCTAAAATGGTGATTGTGACCCATATTTCTATATGTTTGTCTAAATTCTCATATGATTGTGATAAGAATTGTAATACTACATGTTACTCCTTAAATCGTATATATCATCATGTTTCACAAATAACTATGCACGAGCACGCATGTATATGGAGGAAATGTCAAGGAGGTTGGTAGCCCCGGTTAAGGGTGCTAACCTCTGGCTCATAAGAAAGGTATCGGACTGTTAAGGAGGTTGGTAGCCCTGGTTAAGGGTGCTAATCTGGCTCATAAGAAAGGTGTTGGAAATGTCAAGGGGGTTGGTAGCCCAGGGTTGTGCGGGTGCTAACCCCTGGCTCATGAGAAAAGAATCAAAAGTATCGTATTGTCAAAGAGGTTGGTAGCCCAGGGTGTGTGGGTACTAACCTCTGGCTCATAAGAAATATGGGAAGGAAAACTCATAAGGACTCATATGTTTCATAGATATGATTTGGTTTTCATTAGATTTGTGATTTAATAAATGGTTATGTATGATGTTTTAAATGATTATGAACTGTATCTTTCCATTACTTGCATATGATGTTTTGCTCGTTATTATTATTGTTAGCTAGGAGCTTGTACTCGCTGAGTATTCCATGCTCAGCCGTACTTTTATGTTGGCAGGTACATGAGTCCCTTTTGACATTTGTGCCCTGGGTCCTTGGGTTGAGGAAGACTATGGCGCGGAAGAACCATATGAAGATTCAGTTATTGAGCCTCATGCTAAGGCAAGAGACTTAGATCATTGGCCCCATGGGGGTGACTACTGAGAGAGAGCGAGAATTACATTTCTTTTGTATTTTGATAGGTGGGCATGTCCACCTTTACTGTTATGTTTGTATATGAAACTTGGAATACTGGTTAAGTTAATTAAAAAGAAAAAGTTTGTTGTGTTTCCGCCATATTTTAGCTTCCGCACTCTGTATTATATTTCTATTAGATCATGTTATGCCTTGTTCACTGCAGGATGGATTTTCAGGTTAAGTATAGTCACACCTAAAGTATCCCTTAACTCCTAGGGGGTATTTTGGGGCATGACAAAAGTGGTATCAGAACCTAGGCATTAGAGTCCTTAGGGTCACTTAGAACTGATACTATGATTGAACAAGGTCTTAGGTTACAAAGAGGAGTCTTATTCGAAGTATAGACTAATAACTTAGTCTTAGACCATAACCGGTTGGAGATCAACCAAATTAAGGGTCCTACGCTAGAAATGCAAAGTTGTATTCTTGTCATGTTGCGTGCATACCTTGAATGAATTGTCATATGCTTACTAACTATTATGCGATGATAGAATTGTTACTAAATATGTATCCAAGTTAGACTGATGTGGTACTATCATTCTCAGGATCAAATCATGAGACACGGTCGCGGATACAATACGAGGGGAAGTGGAAGTGATGCCCCTTCGACTGATGAGCAAACCAATTTTGCTCAAGCTTTTGCGTCTACAACCAGGACTTTGGCTATGTTAGCAGCCAGACCGGTTGTTGTTACTCCTTCTACACCTCCACCACCTTCGGCACACCATGCTTCAAGATTGGAGGCATTTAGGAGACTATGTGCTCCTACATTCTTTGGTACTACTGACCCCATGGTCGCCGAAGCATGGGTGATGTAACTAGAAAATATTTTTAGAGCACTCCATTGTATGGATGAACAGAGAGTGGACTGGGCCACCGTCGTGATGGAAGGTGCCGCCGATCAATAGTGGAGAGCCACACAGAGACAGAGGGAGTCCACCAGGGCGGAGGAGCCGTGGACATGGCCGAAATTTTTGGATGTCTTCTATAAGTAGTATTTTCCGATGGCTGACAGAGAACAGAAGGAGATTGAATTCATGACTCTTGAGCAAGGAGAGTTGAGTGTGGCCAATTATGAGGCTACCTTTGTGGAGTTGTCAAGATTCGCACCTCACCAAATTGTATCTGAGCATATGCAAGTCAGGAAATTTGAGCGGCGATTGAAACCCTTCATTAGAAACAGGGTCTCAATGTTCCAGGTGACTACCTGGGGAGAGGTTGTGAGCAAGGCGAAGCTTGTCGAGAAGAATTCTTTAAGAGGAGAGATATGACTCGAGGCCAACCTAGTAGTTCTGGGTCGGCGGAGAAGAGGGCTAGGACAGCCCCATATCAGGCATCTAGGCCGATACGGTCACAGAGGCCTCCCTTGGCATCACAGGCATCTCAGTCTACTACTACACCGGTGCCTCGTCCCACGTTTTCACAGGCCAACTGATATGTCCCACCTACATCCTCATCGGCATTTGAAGAGTGCTCTTATTATGGCCGGAGACACGGGATCAGAGAATGTTGAAAAATTTCGGGTAGGTGTTTTCACTGTGGAGATGTGAATCACATGGTCAGGGATTACCCTCGTAGGCAGTTACAGCCAGGTCTAGCCACAGGGGAGTAGGCCCCCAGTTCAATAGGCTTCCCAGAAGGGATCCTCATAGCCTTCCACATATAGGCCCACGCAGTCCACTCCACCGCCTCGCAAGGCAAACTAGGGTCAGGTCTTTGCCTTGTCGAAACGGGATGCACGTGCATCTGACGATGTCGTGCAAGGTACGCTATAATGCTAAATTTTTGAGTTGTAATTGGTTGCTATTATATGATGTGATTGCTATGTGTATGACATGCTACCTATACTTATGTGTTGTGTGAAATCTATTAATGTGATTTAGTTAATCACACAGGCGCCTTATTGGTGAATGAATGCCTAGCTCGAGTGTTGATCGACACAGGATCCACCCATTCCTTTGTATCGCCTAGCATTTTTTAAAGGATTCTCATCCAAGTAAAGTCAGTTGAAGCATGAATTAACCATCTCCACTCCGCTTGGCAAGTCGGTAGACACGGACCGGATATACAGGGATTGTGTAGTCCAAGTGGGACAGAATGAGTTGTTGGCCGACCTCATCATCCTAGACTTCCAAGACTTAGATTTCGAAATCATACTTGGCATGGATTGACTGTCGACTCACCACAGACATGTGGCATGTTTCGAGAAGATCGTGAACTTCAAGCCGGAAAGAGTTAAGCCATTTCACTGTCGAGGGTTGAAGGAAAGAGATATTGCTCGCCTCACAGCTCTGAGCTTAGCAAACCCAAAGAGAACAAACTCCTCAGCCATCCCGGTTGTTAGTGATTTTCTGGATGTGTTTCCTAAGGAATTGCCTGGATTACCTCTAGATCGAGAGATTGAGTTTGTGATAGAGTTTGCTCCGGGCACAACTCCAGTTTCTAGAGCACCGTATAGGATGGCCCTAATTGAACTTAAAGAGTTAAAGGAGCAAATCGAAGAGCTGCAACTACTTGGTTTCATACGACCAAGCATTTCACCATGGGGAGCTCCGGTACTCTTCTTGAAGAAAAAGGATGGATCGATGAGGATGCGCATCGATTATAGACAGTTGAACAAAGTCACAATCAAGAATCATTATCCCTTGCCATGGATAGACGACTTGTTTAACCAACTGAAGGGAGCAAATTTTTTCTCAAAAATTAATCTAAAATCGGGGTATCATCAATTGAAGATCAAGGTGGATTATATTCCCAAGAAAGCTTTTAAGACTCGGTACAGCCTCTACAAGTTCCTTGTAATGCCTTTTGGTTTGACGAATGCACCGGCAGTGTTCATGGACTTGATGAACCGGGTGTTTAGGCCGTGTCTTGACCAATGTGTAGTGGTGTTTGTTGATAACATCTTGGTTTATTTCCCGACACGGGAGGAGCACGATCGAGACCTTTGTATTGTTCTTGAGATGCTTCGAGAGCATAAGCTGTATGCCAAGCTAAGCAAATGCGAATTTTGGTTGGAGAAGGTGGCGTTGATTGGACACGTAGTGTTCGCAGAAGGCATCTCGGTTGATCCAGCAAAGATAGAGGTAGTGATGAACTAGGAGAGTCCAAAAAGTGTCACGAAGATACATAATTTCCTCGGATTGGCAGTCTACTATTAAAGGTTTGTGGAGGGATTCTCCAGTCTAGCGGCACCCCTCACGTACCTTACTCGAAAGGATGCCAGGTTTACCTGGAGTTACAAGTGTGAAAGTAGCTCCATGGAGTTGAAAAAGAGGCTCACTATGGCTCTGATCCTTACAGTGCCATCCGGGAGTGGCGGCTTTGTGGTTTATAGTAATGCATCACACGTTGGGTTGGGGTGTGTCTTGATGCAAATCCAGAAGGTTTGCATGAAGGATCATGAAAAGAACTACCCTACACATGACCTAGAGCTTGCCGCTGTTGTGTTTGCATTGAAGATATGGCGACACTATCTCTACGGGGAACAATTTGATTTGTTCATAGATCACAAAAGCCTTAAGTACCTGTTTTCCTAGAAGGATTTGAACTTGAGGCAACAGCGATGGATGGAGTTTTTGAAGGATTATGAATGCTCTATTCAATACCATCCAAGCAAGGTGAATGTGGTGGCCGATGCACTTAGTAGGAAGCCTCATGGACTCTTGGCTCACATGATGGTGTAAGAGTGGAAGTTGTTAGAGGATGCATCTAACCTTGACATCAGTCTTAGCTTGTCGCGACCCAAAACCCACCCTAGGAGTTAGAGTGAACTTTGGACGACTAATCATGGATTATATGACTTGCTTGACAAACCAACCTGCAAAAACCCACAGAGCATATACAATAGAGGATATAAACAGCGGAAACATACTCTAACATAGCACAGCGGAAGACTAACAAACCTCTATGTATATACATACTTAAATCCAAGTTTACACAAAAAGGAATCCATAAGAAAGTGCGGACATGCCCGCCAAAATACATAAATCTAACTCTCATCTCACCCACAGCTAATCCACTCAGAATCTACAACCACCTAATGGTAACCCTCTACTGGAGGTTCCTCCAAAGGTTCCTCGATGTACTCCTCCTCCACCCAAGGGCTCAGAGCACAGATATCAAATGGAGCAGCTGCTCCGCCATCACCTGCCGACATAAGAAGTACGGCTGAGCATGGAATACTCAGCGGGTACTAAGCACTAACCAACAGTCATAGCATACGGATAGCATACATAAAGCAGGAGCAATTCATATATGTTAGACAGAAACAATTTATATCATACAAGGAAGTAAAGCAATTCATAATCATGCTTGCATTTCGTAGAAAGCCGATAAATCCTCTTGAAAACATCGTGCACTTGACTTGACTTGAAATATCTTTTCGTACTTGAAAGCTTGTCTTGTCTATCTTGCTTGATTCTTGTATGTCGTGTCATGTCATGCATGCTTGCTTGTGATCATGTAACTTGTGAGATACACTTGTAAGATGCCTTGAGAGATGCCTTGAGAGGGAAGGGAGACCCTTCTTTATGCAATGCACTTGCGAGGGAAGGGAGACCTTTCTTCATGATATGTATGTACTTGCGAGGGAAGGGAGGCCCTTCTTCATGATATGCACTTGTGAGTGAGGGGAGACCCCTCGTGGAATGTTGGTTCTTGTGAAAAACGAGGCAAAACAAATCGTAGGATATGTCCCACCTCTAACCATGTTCTTGGAAACCTCGATAAATCATGTCATGCATGCCGTGCTCATGGAAACCGTGTACATACTTGCATTTAAATTTAAATATGACATTTGGGTAATTTCACAACACATATAGCATCAATGATTGAGCAATGTAATATTCATATCATTTAGGGAAAGCAGGAAACACACTATCATGGGCCCTAGCAATATTCAGAATTTATTAGGCATGCATTTACTAATTTACAACTCACTTTATTCACTTTGGCATTTCATCAAACATGGTGTGTTCATTATGGATTTACCCTACAACATGCTTTTCTAGGTGGGTTTTACTCAAATCATACATGTATGTTCATTATTTGGAACAATGCCCTTCCCCATTTGTTCATCACACACGACCATTGGCATCCAATCGCCCATTCCATCTCCATTCACCATTCACAACCATCCATCTCATAGCACATGTGTAAGTGAAAGAAAATAAAGAGAAATGAGGGGAAAAGAGGATCTATAACTAGGAGGGTAATAAGAAGTACCGACCTTGAAGAGATGAGGAAGAAATCCCTCTTCCAAACGACTATAAGTTGTTGTCCTAGCTTGGAACACGAGTTTCGCACGAGCTTGGGCCGAGATCTTGAAGAAAACCGGACTGGGAGTGATCTAGGGTCTCAAAACCCTTTGATTTCTCTCCAAACTGGAAACCCTAGGTTTAGGAATCGCCTTCTCCTCTCTTCTTATCTCCCAATCTCTCTAAGTGTCGAATGATGCCCTAAAGGTTCGGGTTAAACTCTTAAGGTAAGAGTGAACCGACCAAAAGACCAAAATACCCTTACTGAATTTCTGTAAAAACACGAGTGCCGAACTCGATGTGCTGTGAACAGTGCCAACTCGTTGTACTGTGAATAGCACCAACTCGTTGTGCTGTGAATAGCACCAACTCGTTGTGCTGTGAACAGTGTTGAACACGTTGTCCGTTGTGGATAGTGCCGAACATGTTTCCGTTGTGTTGTGCATAGTGCTGAGCTCGTTGTCCGTTGTGTTGTGTACAACGTGCCCGTTGTGCTGTACAACGTACACGTTGTCTGCTGCACGACGTACCCGTTGTCTGTTGCACAACGGATGCACAACGTATACGTTATCAGAGTACGTTGTCTATGCGTTGTCCGTGCCTTCCGAGCTACGATTGCCTACAGGTCCAGACTATTTTGGCCATATCTTTTGACTCGTTCATCCGATTTGGACGATTCAACTTGCGTTGTGTTCGTATTTCGAAAAAGAACATTTTTAGCATTTCAAAATTTCCAATTTCTTCCTCATTTATTAATTATACCTCTAAAAAGGCAGAATGACAACGGAAATGTCATGTATTAAGCATGAAAAAGTCTGGGGCTCTACATCCTCCCCCCCTTACAGAAATTTCGTCCTCGAAATTCAGACGATACTTGCATTACAAACCAAAAAGAACATTACAAGTCATATACAGACTTCATACAATAACTCATTCAATTAATTCTGGGTACTTTGCTTTGACTTCGGCTTCACGCTCCCATGTAGCTTCTTCCCGAGCATGGTGTTGCCATTGCACAAGAACCAAAGGGATTGTTTTGTTGCGAAGCACCTGATCCCTTCGATCCAAAATCTGAACTGGCCTTTCAATCAAGGTGAGGTCCTCTCAAATCTCCAACGGTTCCAATTCTATGACATGCGAAGGATCCGCAATGTACTTCCGAAGCATAAACACATGGAAGACGTTGTGAACTGCGGCCATGTGAGATGGGAGAGCTACACGATAAGCAACTTCACCAACCCGAGTGATAATCTCAAAAGGCCCAACATACCGAGAACTGAGCTTGCCTCGCTTGCCAAATCTCATGATCCCTTTGCTAGGAGATACTTTCACAAAAACTTGATCCCCTACTTGAAATTCCAAGTCCCTATGGCGTGTGTCCGCATAGCTTTTCTGGCGGTCTTGAGCGGCTTTCAATCGATCCCGAATGATCTTAACTGTGTTTGCAGTTTGCTCAATCAACTCTGGACCAAGTACTTTCCTTTCTCCTACCTCATCCCAATAGAGAGGAGACCTACAACTTCGCCCATACAAGGCCTTAAATGGTGCCATTTGGATACTTGCCTGATATCTGTTATTATAGGCAAATTCAACCAAAGGCAAGTGCTCTTCCCAACTGCCTCTGAAATCCAACATACAAGCCCGAAGCATGTCTTCAATGACTTGGTTCACTCTCTCGGTTTGTCCATCCGTCTGTGGATGAAAATCAGTTCTAAAATCAAGTCGGGAACCCATAGCCTCCTGGAAACTTTTCCAAAATCTTGACGTGAATCTTGGATCCCGATCCGACACAATACTGACGGGCACTCCGTGTAACCTCACCACTTCCTTGATATACAAAGCGGCTAACTGACTTGAGTTGAAAGTAGTTCGGTAGAGTAAGAAGTGAGCGGACTTCGTCAAATGATCCACTACTACCCATATCGCATCTGAGCCCCTTGCCGTCTTTTGCAAGCCAACTATGAAATCCATGGATATGTTCTCCCATTTCCACTCGGGAATAGGGAGGGACTGTAATAGACCTGCGGGCCGCATGTGTTCTGCCTTTACCTGTTGACACACCAAGCACCGTGCTACATATTCCGCAACCTCCCTCTTCATATTCCACCACCAAAAGTGACTCTTGAGGTTCTGGTACATCTTTGTACCCCCTGGGTGCACTGTGTACTTCGAATGGTGTGCTTCATCCAAAATCTCTCTTCGAAGGTCTGCATTGGCTGGGACGCACAGCCTTCCCTTGAATGTGATAGCACCCCGACTAGTGAGAGAAAAGTCTTCACTACCCTTGGCAACTTCCTTGTCCCGAAAAGCCAACAATTCTGCATCCATGGCTTGATATTCTTGGATCAAATCTATGATGTACGGCCAAACAGTAACATTTGCCAAGGTAGGACCGCGGACAGAGTCATTCACACTGATGTCCAGATTTGCCAAATCTTCTAGTAGCTTCCATTCTTGTACCAACATGTGTGCTAACAACCCCTGAGGTCTTCTACTCAAAGCATCAGCCACTGCATTTGCTTTACCCGGGTGGTATTGAATGGTAAAATCATAGTCTTTCAAAAATTCCATCCAACGCCGTTGCCTTAGATTCATCTCCTTTTGGGAAAAGCTTGAGACTCTTGTGATCAGTGAACACATAGAACTCCACCCCATAAAGGTAATGACGCCAAATCTTAAGTGCAAACACGACCGCCGCAAGTTCCAAGTCATGCGTGGGGTAATTCTTTTCATGCTCCTTCAATTGCCTCGATGCATAGGCAATGACTTTCTTGTGCTGCATGAGTACACACCCAAGTCCAACGTGTGAGGCATCACTATACACCTCATACCCATAAGGTCCAGATGGCACAGTAAGGACAGGGGCTGTAGTAAGCCTCCTCTTCAGTTCCGTGAAACTGATCTCGCACTTATCACTCCATACAAACTTGGCGTTCTTCCTTGTCAGGTAAGTGAGCGGTGCTACAAGGCTAGAGAAACCCTCTACGAATCTCCTGTAATAACCTGCCAACCCAAGAAAGCTGCGTATCTTCGTGACACTCTTGGGCCTCGCCCAACTCATGACTGCCTCTATCTTCTTTGGATCCACCGAGATACCTTCTGCAGAAACAACGTGGCCTAGGAATGCCACCTCTTCCAACCAAAACTCACACTTGTTAAGTTTGGCGTATAGCTTGTGCTCTCTTAGCATTTCCAAAGCAAGGTGTAGGTCGCGTGTGTGATCTTCCCGTGTCTGGGAATAGACCAAAATTTCATCAACAAATACAATCACGCACCTATCAAGATACGGCCGGAACACCCGGTTCATCAAGTCCATAAAGGCTACCGGTGCGTTCGTGAGACCAAAAGGCATTACCAAGAACTCGTAGTGTCCGTATCGAGTCCGGAAAGCCGTTTTGGGAATATCTTCCGCCTTAATCTTCAACTGGTGATAGCCCGATCGAAGATCTATCTTTGAGAAAAATCTCGCTCCCTTCAACTGATCGAACAAGTCATCAATCCTAGGCAAGGGATACCTATTCTTTATAGTGACTTTGTTCAATTGCCTGTAATCGACGCACATCCGCATCGAGCCATCTTTCTTCTTAACAAACAACACCGGGGCACCCCACGGTGAGACACTTGGTCGAATGAAACCAAGACCTTGCAATTCCTCCAACTGAGTCTTCAAGTCCTTGAGTTCAATAGGGGCCATTCTATATGGAGCTCTGAAAATAGGAACTGTGCCCGGTGCAAGCTCGATCATAAACTCAATCTCCCTGTCTGGAGGCAATCCTGGCAACTCCTCTGGAAATACATCCAGGAATTCACTCACAACCGGAATAGTCGATGAGTCCTTTGCTTCAGGGTTAGCTAAGCTCAACGCCGCAAAGCGGGCAATGTCTCTACTTCTCAACCCTCGAAAGTCAAATGGTTTTCCTTCTACCGGCTTGAAGAGTACCATCTTCTCAAAGCAAGCTACATGCCCATGATGTGCTGCTAACCAATCCATTCCCAATATAACATCAAAGTCTTGGAATCCAAGGACGATGAGATCAACCGCCAACTCTTGGCTTCCAACTTGGACCACACTATTTCTATACACTTTATTTGCCAATACTGTTTTGCCGAGAGGAGTCGAAATGGCTAACTCCGGTTCTAGCTGACTTGGCTCCACAGAAAAGCCTTCTGAAAAACTCGGCGAGACAAACGAATGAGTAGACCCGGTATCAATCAACACTCGAGCCAAATACTCATTGACTAGTCGGGTTCCTGAAATTTTAGCTAGTTACATCAATTCAAGCCTCAACAGTGTATACACATAGGTATATATATATATATAGCATACCAAGTACGTACACAAGGAATAAAACATAACATAACAATCACGAATAAAGAAAATAACTCCTAACGCATACCTTGCACCACATCGTCAGATGCAAGTGCATCACCCTCTGTGAAGCCAAAAACTCGCCCCTGGTTCGCCTGGCGAGACTGAGGTGTAGACCGGGTAGTCTGAGATGACGCCTGATATGATCCTGCTGGGCGTGCTGGTGGACTAATCCCCTGAGACTGGCCTGGTAAATGCCGACTGGGGCAATCCCTGATCATATGGCCCTGGCGACCACAATGAAAACATCCACCCGATGCTCTTCGGCAATCTCCTGCCGGGTGCCTTCGGCCGCATGAAGTGCAGACCTCGTGTGTATAAGTCGAAGGGGCCGGAGGTGGAGCATACCTCACCGTCTGAGGTGCAACAGGCCGTGGGGCTGGAAGAGCCTGAGGTCGCGGTGCCTGAGGCACATACTGCCGTGGAGCTGGAGGCGCATAAGAAGGCCTCATCGGTGGTGCTGGCCACGCATACTGATAACGAGCCCACCTCTCTGGAGGTGCTGAACTACTAGCTTGGCCTCTCGCTAACTCCCTCTTCTTGGACACTATCTCTGAATTGGCCTCGACTAATAAGGCCTTTTCTACTACCTCAGGGTAGGTAGCATGTCTGAAAACCGAAACCTTCTTCATTATAACATCTTTGAGCCCTTGCTCAAACCTTCTTGGCTTCATTGCCTCGGTAGCAACCATGTGAGTCGCGAAGCGTGATAGCTCCGAGAACTTGGCCTCGTATTGTGCCACTGACATCAAACCTTGCTCGAGGTTGATGAATTCTCTCTCTTTCTTTTCCCGTACTCCAATCGGAAAATACTTCTTGTAAAAAGTATCCTTGAACTCCTCCCAAGTCCAAGGTTGACCCTGCATGATCAAATCTCGCGTCCTCAATGCGGACAACCACCAATGGTGGGCTTCGCCCTCTAGCATGAAAACTGCCCATGCTACTCTCTCCTCCGCTGTAGGTGAGAGGACCGTAAAGATTTTCTCCTTCTGGAGGATCCACGCCTCCGCAGCAAGAGGGTCCACACTCCCATGGAAGGATGGAGGCCTCAATCTCCTGAATGCCTCAACTCCAGCTGTACGATGTACTGGAGCTGCGGGCGGTGGAGTAGGTGCCACCGACGATGGTATAGCTTGCCGAGCCGCCAGTATGGCGAGTGTCTCAGCAATAGAGCCTAAGACCTGAGAGAGGTCCGGCTGCTCATCCTCATCTCTGGAAGAAGATGAAGCTCTGGTGTGTGGTCCGCGACCCCGTGTGCCCCGCCTCATGACTAAAGTCCTGAGAACAATAGCACCACATGAGTCTAACTTGAAACCACAGTTTATTTCAATGCTATTTCACAATAATTCAATTTGTATTAGTTGTATAATACTAATATACATCACATCAAGTCATCAGAGTATTCATCACATTATACTCATACTTTAGTGTTCTAGCGTACCTAGGACCCGTACTTGGTTAAAGCAACCATTTTAGATTAAGACTAAAGTTTAGTCTTACACTTGGACCCAGACTCGCTTCCGACTTGCTTTCTTCCTAACTTGTTTCCTGACATATGCTCTTGTGAAACCATGGTATAAGATTCTAAGTGACCCTAGAGACCTAAAGCTGCTCTGATACCACTTCTGTCGAGACCCAAAACCCACCCTAGGAGTTAGAGTGAACTTTGGACGACTAATCATGGATTATATGACTTGCTTGACACACCAACCTGCAAAAACCCACAGAGCATATACAATAGAGGATATAAACAGCGGAAACATACTCTAACATAGCACAGTGGAAGACTAACAAACCTCTATGTATATACATACTTAAATCCAAGTTTACACAAAAAGGAATCCATAAAAAAGTGCGGACATGCCCGCCAAAATACATAAATCTAACTCTCATCTCACTCACAGCTAATCCACTCAGAATCTACAACCACCTAATGGTAACCCTCTACTGGAGGTTCCTCCAAAGGTTCCTCGATGTACTCCTCCTCCACCCAAGGGCTCGGAGCACAGATATCAAATGGAGCAGCTGCTCCGCCATCACCTGCTGACATAAGAAGTACGGCTGAGCATGGAATACTCAGCGGGTACTAAGCACTAACCAACAGTCATAGCATACGGATAGCATACATAAAGCAGGAGCAATTCATATATATTAGACAGAAACAATTTATATCATACAAGGAAGTAAAGCAATTCATAATCATGCTTGCATTCCGTAGAAAGCCGATAAATCCTCTTGAAAACATCGTGCACTTGACTTGACTTGAAATATCTTTTCGTACTTGAAAGCTTGTCTTGTCTATCTTGCTTGATTCTTGTATGTCGTGTCATGTCATGCATGCTTGCTTGTGATCATGTAACTTGTGAGATACACTTGTGAGATGCATTGAGAGATGCCTTGAAGGGGAAGGGAGACCCTTCTTTATGCAATGCACTTGCGAGGGAAGGGAGACCCTTCTTCATGATATGTATGTACTTGCGAGGGAAGGGAGGCCCTTCTTCATGATATGCACTTGTGAGTGAGGGGAGACCCCTCGTGGAATGTTGGTTCTTGTCTTCTTGTGAAAAACGAGGCAAAACATATCGTAGGATATGTCCCACCTCTAACCATGTTCTTGGAAACCTCGATAAATCATGTCATGCATGCCGTGCTCGTGGAAACCGTGTACATACTTGCATTTAAATTTAAATATGACATTTGGGTAATTTCACAACACATATAGCATCAATGATTGAGCAATGTAATATTCATATCATTTAGGGAAAGCAGGAAACACACTATCATGGGCCCTAGCAATATTCAGAATTTATTAGGCATGCATTTACTAATTTACAACTCACTTTATTCACTTTGGCATTTCATCAAACATGGTGTGTTCATTATGGATTTACCCTACAACATGCTTTTCTAGGTGGGTTTTACTCAAATCATACATGTATGTTCATTATTTGGAACAATGCCCTTCCCCATTTGTTCATCACACACAACCATTGGCATCCAATCGCCCATTCCATCTCCATTCACCATTCACAACCATCCATCTCATAGCACATGTGTAAGTGAAAGAAAATAAAGAGAAATGAGGGGAAAAGAGGATCTATAACTAGGAGGGTAATAAGAAGTACCGACCTTGAAGAGATGAGGAAGAAATCCCTCTTCCAAACGACTGTAAGTTGTTGTCCTAGCTTGGAACACGAGTTTCGCACGAGCTTGGGCCGAGATCTTGAAGAAAACCGGACTGGGAGTGATCTAGGGTCTCAAAACCCTTTGATTTCTCTCCAAACTGGAAACCCTAGGTTTAGGAATCGCCTTCTCCTCTCTTCTTATCTCCCAATCTCTCTAAGTGTCGAATGATGCCCTAAAGGTTCGGGTTAAACTCTTAAGGTAAGAGTGAACCGACCAAAAGACCAAAATACCCTTACTGAATTTCTGTAAAAACACGAGTGCCGAACTCGTTGTGCTGTGAACAGTGCCAACTCGTTGTGCTGTGAATAGCACCAACTCGTTGTGCTGTGAATAGCACCAACTCGTTGTGCTGTGAACAGTGTTGAACACGTTGTCCGCTGTGGATAGTGCCGAACACGTTTCCGTTGTGTTGTGCATAGTGCTGAGCTCGTTGTCCGTTGTGTTGTATACAACGTGCCCATTGTGCTGTACAACGTACATGTTGTCTGCTACACGATGTACCCATTGTCTGTTGCACAATGGATGCACAACGTATACGTTATCAGAGTACGTTGTCTATGCGTTGTCCGTGCCTTCCGAGCTACGATTGCCTACAGGTCCAGACTGTTTTGGCCATATCTTTTGACTCGTTCATCCGATTTTGACGATTCAACTTGCGTTGTGTTCTTATTTCGAAAAGGAACATTTCTGAGGTTTTGAAATTTCCAATTTCTTCCTCATTTATTAATTATACCTCTAAAAAGGCAGAATGACAACGGAAATGTCATGTATTAAGCATGAAAAAGTCTGGGGCTCTACATAGCTTCCCTACTTTTGGACCGATAATGGCCAACATCACTGTTAAGCCTTACATCTTGGATCGGATCCGAGAATTGCAAGAATCGAATACCAAGTTACTTGCTTACCGAGACAAGATGATTGGTAGGGGTAGCAAGGATTTCGCCACAAGAGAAGATGGAACTATCACATTCAAAGGAAGAACATGTGTTCCTGCAGACGAAGAGCTTAGAAGGGAGATATTGGACGGAGCTCACCGGTCCAAGTATAACGTTCACCCTGGGGGTACCAAGATGTATCGGAACCTCAAGGGGCACTTTTGGTGGCGGAACATGAAGAGGGAAGTAGGGGAATATGTATCCAGGTGCTTAGTGTGCCAGTAAGTCAAGGTCGAGCACAGGAGACCAGTTGGACTTTTACAGTCCCTCCCTATTCCCGAGTGGAAATGGGAACACATCTCCATGGATTTTATTGTGGGGTTGTCAAAGACTGTTAGAAACACCGATGCCATATGGGTTGTAGTTGACAAACTCACAAAGTCCGCCCATTTCTTACCATACTGGACTACCTTCAATTCAAATCAACTAGCTGAGTTGTACATTAAAGAGGTAGTACAGTTGCACAGAGTACCAGTGAGTATTGTGTCAGATAGGGATCCTCGATTCACTTCCAGGTTCTGGAAAAGCTTTTAGGGTGCTATGGGTTCTTGGTTAGACTTCAGGACCACTTTTCACGCACAGATGGATGGGCAAACAGAATGGGTGAATCAAATCATCGAGGATATGCTTCGGGCATGTATGCTAGACTTCAAGGGGAGTTAGGAGGACCACTTGCCTTTGGTGGAGTTCGCCTACAATAACAGCTATCAAGCAAGCATCCAGATGGTGACTTTTGAGGCATTGTATGGGAGAAGTTGTAGGTCCCCGTTGTATCCATGAAGTTAGGGAAAGAAAGGTTTTTGGCCCAGAATTAATTGAGTAGACCACAGACAGGGTCAAGCTCATCCGAGAAAGGTTAAAGACCGCACAAGATCGACAGAAGAGCTACGCCGACAACCGAAGGAGAGATCTTGAATTTCGAGTTGGCAACTTGGTTTTTGTCAAGATTTCACTGACCAAGGGTGTTATAAGATTCGGGAAGAGATGCAAGCTTAACCCGAGGTATGTGGGTCCTTTTGAGATTATTACTAGAGTAGGTGAGGTTGCTTACCGGGTTGCCTTGCCCACTCACATGGCGACAGTCCACAATATGTTCCATGTCTTTATGCTCCGAAAGTATATCCCGGATCCTTCTCATGTCATCGAGCTTGATCTGGTAGAGATTCGAGAGGACCTCACCCTAGTTGAACAACTGGTGCAGATCTTGGACAGGAGGGATCAAATCTTGCGCAACAATATCATTCTGTTAGTCCTTGAAAAATGGCGACACCATTCGAGGGAAGAATCTACTTGGGAGCGTGAGGCCGAAGTCAAGGAAAAATATCCCCAACTGTTTGTTTAGAGCTTTGTCATTCTCTTTTGTATTTTGTTACGGTTTTGTACATGTATGTATCTTCCAAATTTTGAGGATTAAATTTTTGTAAGGGGGGAGAATGTATTGCCCCGAAACTTTTCACACTTAATAAATAGTGTTCGCATAGCCAATGTGACCTTTCACGTAGCCCAACTATTAAAGAAGGAAGAATTTGACAATTCTAAAATGCTGGAAATGTTCCCCTTCGAATAACAAATCTAACTCAAGTTGAATCGTCAAAATCTGGCGAACAAGTCAAAAGGTATGGCCGAAACAGTGAAACCTGCAGATCACTGATTGCTAGGGATCGATCGGTCCATAACCGATCGATCGGTCCCAAATCGATCAATCGGTATCTATTAACTGGTTAACCTTTTTGTAAGGGAAAAAAATTCCAGAGAGTGTGTTTTAAACCGATCGATCGGCCAAAAACACCGTCGCTCGGTCCTTCGCGTTTTTGTAGAATTTCATTAAGATCTTTTCATCTTTTAGGGTATTCAACCCTTGCCTATAAGGCTTGCTCGAGCCTTAAGGGTTTATAAACCCTTAGAGATCACATTTTGAGAGAGAGGGAGAGAGGAGAAAAGGGTTTTGAACCCTAGGGCACCATCTTGAAGATAATAGAGGGTTTTGAAGACCCAAGATCATCCATTTGGCTTGGAAACCTCAATCCACCCTCAAGCATGTGTGGGTTCCTTCTCCAAGTTAGGGCAGCGCCTTCCTCAGCATTCACAAAGATTTTTCTGCCTCCTTTTCAAGGTTGGTACACTCTTCCTAGCTATTATAGTAATAACCTAGATTTTCTTATGAATATGGTGTATTGAATCTTTCCCATTTCACCCTTGTGTTGAAATATGCTAAATCCCTAAAACATAAACAAGATAATATGAAGGAATGGTGGAATGCATGGATGGAGGAAGGGATTGAGGTGATGGGATGCCATGTTGTCATGTGTTGAATGATGGAAATGGTGTGTAGAGCCCCGGACTTTTTCATGCTTAATGCATGGCACTTTCGTAGCCAATTTTCCTTTAATGTAGTACAATTAATTAATAAGGAAGAAATTAAAAAATTCCCAAACATCAAAAATTTTCCCTTTCGAAGTACGAACCCCACACAAGTTGAATCGTCAAAATCCGACGAACGAGTCAAAAGATATGGCCAAAACAGTTTGGACCTGCAGACCACCGATCACTCAGTCCACAACAGCGATCAATCGGTCCACAACCGATCGATCGGAGGCTATCGACTGGTTAAACTTTTTGTATGGGGAAATTTTCCAGCGAGCAGGTTTTTGACCGGTCGCTCGGTAGGCAACCGATCGATCGGTCCCCCGCGTTTTGCAGAAATTTCAGTAAGGGTGTTTTCGTCTTTTGGGTGTTTCACTCATGCCTTAAAGGCTTTGCCCGAGCATTTGAGGGTTCATAAACCCTAAGTAGAGATTGAGAGATAAGGATAGAAGAGAAAGGGGTTTCCTAACCTAGGGTTTGCATTTGGGGAGAAATCGAAGGGGTTGTGAACCCACAATCATCCTCAAGCTCGTTTTCCTTCAAGATCAAGGCTCAAGCACTCGTGGAGCACGTTCTCCAAGCTACGGCAGCAATTCATGCATGTTTTGCAAGGGGTTTCTTCCCTCAAATTGTCAAGGTCGGTACCATATGCTACCCTCTTAGTTATAGTTTCTCTTTTCTTTTCTATTCTTTGTTTTCCCCTATCTATGACTATATATAATGTGAGTTGTAATGTGTAAATGGTGTAAATGGAGATGGATATTGGTGATGGGAAGCCGTGTGTATGGTTGTGATGAATGAAATGGGGAGGGCATTGTATCCATAATGAACATACATGTGTGATGTGAACATCAATCCACCTAGAAAAGCATGATGTTGGTTAAATACATAATGAATACACCCCATGTTTGATGAAATGCCAAGGTGAATAAAATGAGTTGGAAATTAAGAGATACATGCTTAACTAATTATGGAAATTCCTAGGGCCTATGATAGTGTGTTTCTTTGCTTTCCCTAAATTGTATAAATATTGACTTGCTCAAATTATCGATGCTATATGTATTGTGAATTACATAATTGTCATATTTAAATTCAAATGCAAGTATGCACACGATCCCACAAGCATGGCATGCATGACATGATTTACCGAGGTTTTTCAAGAACGAGAATTAGGGGTGGGACATATCCTATGATATGTTTTGCCTCGCTTTTGGCAAGAACAAGTCTAGCATGCATAAGAAGGGTCTCCCTTCCCTCACAAGTAGTTTATTTTCCAAGCAAGCAAGATACATGGCATGGCAAGCATGAACATTTAGGAAGAAGGGTCTCCCTTCCCTCACAAGTAGTTTATTTTCCAAGCGAGCAAGATACATGGCATGGCAAGCATGAACATTTAGGAAGAAGGGTCTCCCTTCCCTCACAAGTAGTTTATTTTCGAAGCAAGCATGAACACGTTTATTTTCCAAGCAAGCATGACATGGCATGACACGCATGAAACGACATGATACGACAAGATAAGACAGACAAGACAAGTTTTCAAGCACGAAAAGGGCAATTTGAGTCAAGTCAAGTCCACGATGTTTTCGAGGGTTTTATCGGCTTTTATGAAAATGCAAGCATGATTATAAACTGCTTTACTCTCCTGTTATAAGATTAACAGCTTCCTGCTTATATATATATCATTGTTGCTGTACTATGACTGTTGGTTAGCATTTGGTACACGCTGAGTATTCCATGCTCAGCCGTATGTTTATGCCGGCAGGTTCTGAGGGAGCTGCTGCTCCATTCGATGTCTGTTCTCTTGACCATGGGTGGAGGAGTACGTTGAGGAGCCTGTGGAGGAACCTCAGGGTGAGGATTATTATTAGGTTGTGGTAGATTCTGAGTGGATAGCTGTGGGTGAGCTTGAGAGTTATAGTTATGTATTTTGGCGGGCATGTCCGCACTTTCTTTGCCTTATTTCTTTTGTATCGAACTTGGATCATGTATGTATATACATAGAGGTTTGTTAGACTTCCGTTGTGCTTTGTTATATATTTCCGCTATCATGTCCTCTTTGTATATGTTTTGTGGGTTTTTGCAGGTTATTTTGGTCAAGCAAGTCACGCATGTCATGATGAGTCGTCCAAGATTCACTCTAACTCCTAGGGTGGGTTTTGGGTCACGACATGGTGGGAGGATATTGTACACATAATGAATGCACATGTGATGCTTTATGAAATGCTTGAGGAAGAAATTATGAGCTTAAAAGACTAAAGAAAATGTAGAATACTACTTGCTTGGTAAAGTCCATGAATGAGAATACTTGAATTAAATGAAGGTTTGAAAAGCATGATTCATATAGTTTCCCTAAAATGGTGATTGTGACTCATATTTCTATATGTTTGTCTAAATTTTCATATGATTGTGATAAGAATTGTAATGCTACATGCTACTCCTCAAATCATATATATCATCATGTTTCACAAATAACTATGCATGAGCACGCATGTATATGGAGGAAATGTCAAGGAGGTTGGTAGCTCCCGTTAAGGGTGCTAACCTCTGGCTCATAAGAAAGGTATCGGACTGTCAAGGAGGTTGGTAGCTCCAGTTAAGAGTGCTAACCTCTGGCTCATAAGAAAGGTATTGGAAATGTCAAGGGGGTATATAGCCCAGGGTTGTGCGGGTGCTAACCGCTGGCTCATAAGAAAAGAATCAAAAGTATCGCATTGTCAAGGAGGTTGGTAGCCCAGGGTGTGCGGGTACTAACCTCTGGGGCATAAGAAATATGGAAAGGAAAACTCGTAAGGACTCATATGTTTCATAGATATGGTTTGGTTTTCATTAGAGTTGTGATTTAATAAATGGTTATGTATGATGTTGTTTTAAATGATTATGAATTGTATCTTTCCAGTACTTGCACATAATGTTTTGCTCGTTATTATTATTGTTAGCTAGGAGCTTGTACTCGCTAAGTATTTCATGCTCAGCTGTACTTTTATGTTGGCAGGTACACGAGTCCCTTTTGACATTTGTGCCCTGGGTCCTTGGGTTGAGGAGGACTATGGTGAGGAAGAGCCATATGAAGATTTAGTAGTTGAGCCTCATGCTGAGGCAAGAGACTTAGATCATTGGCCCCATAGGGGTGACTACTGAGAGAGAGAGTTACATTCTTTTGTATTTTGATAGGTGGGCATGTCCACCTTTACTGTTATGTTTGTATATGAAACTTGGAATACTTGTTAAGTTAATTAAAAAGAAAAAGTTGGTTGTGTTTCTGCCATATTTTAGCTTCCGCACTCTGTATTATATTTCTATTAGATCATGTTATGCCTTGTTCACTGTAGAATGGATTGCCAGGTTAAGTATAGTCACACCTAAAGTATCCTTTAATTCCTAGGTTTAACCAAAGACCCCCAAATGTATTCCTATTTATAGGCCCAAGGGTTGAAACCCTTGATTTCGGGTCTTTAAAAAAATAGAGTTCCGCGATGACGATCGATCGTCGATCTTGGGATGATCAATCGTGCACACCCCCAATAGACTATCCAATTTTCCTGGTCCCCGGTGATCGATCGTCATGCTTGGAACGATCGATCGTATGAGAACCCAAAGGTTGCCCATATTTTTGGCCTCATGACGATCGTCATCTTGTGGCGATCGATCGTTAACATAAATTTTCATCATTTTTCACCTGTAGACCCCTTGGGGGGCATTTCCAACCTTTTCCTCAATATTTTTAGGTTCTTAAACCCCCTTGTTCATGCTGGCCATGTGTCACTGACATCCAATTTCTCATGAACTATTAATTAGACTACATAAAAGGCCAATTGGCTATGAAGACACTGTTCATTAGGTACGAAAAGTTCTGGGGTGCTACAGTTGCTGTCTTCTGAATCATCCCAAGTGGCCTTCATGGCTCTCTTCTTGTACTTCTTACTTTTAGTAAGTTGAGGACACTCCGATCTCATATGTCCTGGCTTCTTGCATTCATAGCATGTGATCAGTTCCTTCTTACTTGGTTCTTCCTTTGCTATTTCTTTAGAGAACTCCTTTTTAAATGTCCTCTTCTTGAAGTTCTTCTTGTGTTTCAGAATTTTTTTTAACTTCCTCGCCATCAGTGAGAAGTGTCGCGACCCAAAACCCACCCTAGGAGTTAGAGTGAACTTTGGACGACCAATCATGGCTTACATGACTTGCTTGACAAACCAACCTGCAAAAATCCACAGAGCATATACAATAGAGGATATAAGCAGCGGAAACATAACTATAAAACATAGCGGAAGTCTAACCACCTCTAAGTATATACACATGGAAATCCAAGTTTATACAAAAAGTAACCAAAAGAAAGTGCGGACAAACCCACCAAAATACATGAATGTATATCTCTCATCTCACCCACAGCTAATCCACTCAGAATCTACAACCACCTAATAGTAACCCTCTACTGGAGGTTCCTCCAAAGGTTCCTCGACGTACTCCTCTTCCATTCATGGACCAGGAGCACAAACATCAAATGGAGCAGCAGCTCCCTCAGAACCTGCAGACATAAGAAGTACGGCTGAGCATGGAATACTCAGCGGGTACTAAATACTAACCAACAGTCATAGTATACAGATAGCATACATAAAGTAGGAAACAATTTGCACATATAGAACCAGAACAATTTATATCATACAAGGAAGCAAAGCAATTTATAATCATGCTTGTATTTCATAGAAAGCCGATGAAACCTCTTGAAATCATTGTGCGCTTGACTTGACTTGAAATATCATTTTCGTACTTGAAAGCTTGTCTTGTCTATCTTGCTTGATTCTTGTATATTGTGTCATGTCATGCATGTCATGCGTGCTTGCTTGTGATCATGTAACTTGTGAGATATCCTTGTGAGATGCGCTTGTGAGATGCACTTGTGAGGGAAGGGAGACCCTTCTTTATGCTATGCACTTGCGAGGGAAGGGAGACCCTTCTTCATGATATGTATGCATGTACTTGTGAGGGAAGGGAGGCCCTTCTTTATGCTATGCACTTGTGAGTGAGGGGAGACCCCTCGTGGGATGTTTGTTCTTGTTTTCTTGTGAAAATCGAGGTAAAACATATCGTAGGATATGTCCCACCTCTCAACCTTGTTCTTGAAAGCCTCGGTAAATTCATGTCATGCATGCCGTGCTTGTGGGATAGTGTGCATACTTGCATTTGAATTTAAACATGACATTTGGGTAATTTCACAACACATATAACATCAATGATTGAGCAATATAATATTCATATCATTAGGGAAAGCAAGAAAACACACTATCATAGGCCCTAGTTTACAACTCACTTTATTCACCTTGGCATTTCATCAAACATGGTGTGTTCATTATTCATTATTCATTTAAACCTAAATCATGCTTTTCTAGGTGGGTTGTGCTCACATCACACTTGTATGTTCATTATTAGTACAATGCCCTTTCCCATTCATTCATCACATCATCCACACGGCATCCATTCGCCAACATCCATCTCCATTCACCATTCTCATTCGCCATTCACAACCCATCTCATAATACATGTGTAAATGAAGGAAAACAAAGGGAAATAAAGAAAAGAGAAACTGTAACTAGGAGGGTAGCAAGAAGTACCGACCTTGAAGAAATGAGGAAGAAACCCCCTTCCAAAAACAACTGTGAGTTGCTACCCTAGCTTGAGGAGATGCTCCTCACGAGTGCTTGAGCCGTGATCTTGGAAAAAAACCGGACTTGAAGTGATCTAGGGTCTCAAAACCCCTTTGATTCTTCTCCAAAATGGAAACCCTAGGTTGGAATCGCCTTCTCCCCTTTCTCCTATTCTCTCAAACTCTCTAAGTGTTGAATGATGCCCTAAAGGCTCGGGTTAAACTCTTAACGTAAGAGTGAACCGACCAAAAGACCATAATACCCTTACTGATATTTCTGTAAAAACACGAGTGTGAATAGTGCCGAACACATTGTGCTGTGAACAGTGCCGAACACGTTGTGCTGTGAACAGTGCCGAACACGTTGTGCTGTGAACAGTGCCAAACACGTTGTGCTGTGAATAGTGCCAAACACGTTGTGCTGTGAACAGTGCCGAACACGTTGTGCTGTGAATAGTGCTGAACACGTTGTGCTGTGAACAGTGCCGAACACGTTGTGCTGTGAACAGTGCCGAACACGTTGTGCTGTGAACAGTGCCGAACACGTTGTGCTGTGAATAGTGCCGAACACGTTGTCTTATGTACAACATGCCCGTTGTGCTGTACAACGTGCCTGTTGTGCTGTACAACGTACACGTTGTGCTGTACAACGTACACGTTGTTTGTTGCACGACGTACCCGTTGTCTGTTGTACAACGGATGCACAACGTACACGTCGTGAGCTGTACAACGTACTCATTGTTTGCTGTACAACGTACCCATTGTCTGTTGCACAACGGATGGACAACGTATACGTTATCAGAGTACGTTGTCTGAGCACGATATCAGAGCTACGTCCTTAATGCTTTCCGAGCTACGTCCTTAGCGCCTTCCGAGCTGCAATTGCCTACAAGTCCAGACTATTTTGGCCATATCTTTTGACTCGTTCGTCCGATTTTGACGATTCAACTTGCGTTGGGTTCGTACTTTGAAAAGGAACATTTCTGACGTTTCAAAATTTCCAATTTCTTCTTTATTTATTAATTATACCTCTTTAAAGGCAAAATGGCAACGAAAGTGCCATGTATTAAGCATGAAAAGTCTGGGGCTCTACCAGAAGTCTTCATCTTCTTCACTTTCCTCTTCTTCTTCACTCTCAATAGGTTGAGAGGCTTTCAAGGCCAATCCTCTTCTTGGTCTAGTTTCATCAATTGATATTCCTTCATTATGACTTCATGAGTCATAAGTGAACCCAGCTACTCATCCATAGTTTATTTGGTGAGGTCTTTGGCTTCTTGAATAACAGTAACCTTTGGAGACCAGTCCTTTGGCAGTGATCTCAGTATTTTCCTCACTGTTTCTGCATTAGTATATGTTTTACCAAGAGATTTTAAACCATTAGTAGTGTTAGTAAAACGTGTAAACAAATCTGCAATGGACTCATCCTTTTCCATTTTAAACAGTTCATATTTGTGAACTAACATATTGATTTTTTCATCTTTAACTTGGTTAGTTTCTTGATATGTAACCTATAATTTATCCCGAATTTCTTTGGCTGAGTCACAGCCAAATACTCTATTGAACTCTTGGGGACTAAGGGCACAATAGAGGTTATTAATGGCTTTGGCATTAATCGGATTAGCTTTATATTGGCTTCATCCCATTCTTCCTCAACCTTAGGAACTCGCACATCATTGATGGTCTTGCAAGGAAGATCGGGACCATTGATGATTACCTTCCAGCATTGATAGTCTAGAGATTGGAGGTAATACATCATTTTGGTCTTCCAATAATTATAGTGCTCTCCATTGAACAAGGGTGGTCTGGTTGTGGATTATCCTTCTCCTAGGCCAACTGAAATTAACATTAAGATCTTTAAACTCTTAAGATCTTTTAGATCAACTAAGAGTTACAGGCTCTGATACCACTTGTTGCCCAGATATGGACCCTAGAGGGGGGGGGGTGAATAGGGTCAATGGCAGTTTAAAAAAAAAATTCCCTTTAAATGTGAAAAATGAAAAACTAAAGGAAAATGCAGTAAAGACAAAGCACAAGAAGGAGAGAAAGAGTTAAGGAATACAAACTCAGATTTGTTATCGAGGTTCGGCAAACCCAGCCTACTCCCCGCCTCAAGTAACACCCACTTAGAGGATTCTACTACAGTCCACGACTGTACAGACTTCTTAATCTGGTGAAGCCTAAACCTTTTACAATCTCTCTTTCGGTCAAGATAAAACCATCAATAACCCCTCTTTCGGTCAGGGCCAAACCATCAACCAATAGAGCATAATCCTCTCTGTTTTACATGAAGCAGTAGCTTCACTTGTAGAACACACAAGTTTTTGGATGATTAAAATGAAAGATTTTGGATATTAAATCCGAAATAAAAACTCCTTTAAGAGTTGGATTTGAATGGAATATCAAACTCTATGAAATCTCTCAAGTGGAAGATTGGTATTCAGCTCAATGAGAAAAATAGAGTATCATTTTTCAGATTTGGGATTTTTGGTGAATGATTTTCAATTGAATAGTGTAAAAGTCAGTGTGTTGTTGTTGGATCATTCAAAGATCAGCTATATTTATAGTGATCTGAAATTTATTACCGTTTGATGAGCATTGAATACGAAATACCCGTTGTAAATATAGTCGTTGGCATTAAATGCGATTTTTCAGAACTTTTCCGAACTATCTAGTCAATTAGAGGAGCCTTCTGATCGGCTGGATGGCAAGAACTAGGTTTTATGAGTTTTGCTCTATCCAGTTGATTAGAGGGTGGAGTGATCGGCTGGATGGACCACCTGATCAACTGGATGATCCACCTGATCGGCTAGATAGACCAAAAGACCTCTAGTTTTTGGTTTATCTGGTTTTTAATGCTTTTTCTTAGACTTTAATGATTTGCAAAAATTCCAAAGTCTTTTAATATGCTAATAATGAAAGTATGCCACTTTTTAATTTTAGAAACACAGTTCTTGGGGGGCATACATCGAATCCCATGATCTGACTAAGATTCTAATTGATTTTATTCAATGAAGGTTAGAATAACATTCACCTTTACGACTTTGAAATTGTTAAGTCAAATCCACATAAGAATAGTACTCGTAAAACTTCACAAGTGTCAAGTCTCCTGTCGATTCACACGAACCTTCTTTTTCCTTTAAAGTTTTCTCTAATGGAAGCTAATGGCCCTTCCAAATTTCATGCTCTTTTATCTTTTCTTCTTTTCTTTGATCCAAGAACCTCTCTTTATCAAACAAGATCCAATCTTGATCTTCAAAGAACTTGTTCTTGATCATCAAGATCAAAAACTAAACAAAAAGGAAGAAGGGGAAGGGTGACCGTACACCCTCAAAGGGGGAGAGGGCTGGGCGTAAACTTGAGGAGAGGGAGAGAAGAAAAAATTTTGGAGAATTATATTCCTTAAAGGGCTGGGCATCCACTCCTTTATATAAGTTCCCTCTTGGTTGCTTGAATTGTAATCCAATTATAATTCATTAACCTTATCCTAATCCAATTATGATTCCTCAATAGTTTCCTTTATTGATTATTCTCCTAATCCAATTAGGATTAATCTTAAAAGAAACTAACCTTATCCATTAGTAACTAATCTTATCCTTATCCAATAAGGAATCTTGAATTAGTAACTAACTAATGGAATCCCTAACAATTAGAGAATCTTTAATTAGTAACTAACTAACTAACCAAACTTATCTAATAAGGATATTAGTTATTAGAACCTAATTAAAATAATAAGAAATTATTATTCCTCCTTGAAGTGGGCATCCCACCCTAGGTGGGTCCCACCCCACACGCCTAAAGGGTTTCCAAAACCCTCTTGGTCACTTCAATTATTCTTTTATAATAATTCCCAATGGGTCCTACCCATTTGGTTTTTCACATCTAATGTGATTCCACCTTTTAGAGCTTCACTATACCATATAGTGATTACTTAGAGAAATTAATTAATTTAATTAATAATTAAATTAAATACTTTAAGAAGGTCCTTATGTGTGGGATCAAAAGGGATCTCCTATTTCCGGTTGTGGGACCAAGTACTCAACCTTTTTGGTTGAAGCATTGTTACTAGGAAACACCTTTCATACACTCCATTAGGATTATAGAATTTTATCTATATCCCTGGACTTCCACCAATCACAATTAATGTCCATTGACACAATGTGATTAACCTTTAGAAATTAGAGAATTGCTTGTAAGTACCATCTCACGTTATGCTTACAAATAAATCCTTCCACATTCCGATATCACTTGTAAGCTTCCGGGATTGGAACAATTCCACTGTCTTAGTCCCTATCTTATGAATAGAACTCTTTCTCATGATTACTTTTTCATTGAACTGAACCTCCAAAACACTTTTGAAGGAACATTAGAAAAGAACAGACATATATATTTATATATATTTTTCCATATTTAAAATATCAACTTCGATAAAAACCATTTTACCGAAAAGCACCAGTACTGGATTTAACAGTTTAGTTCAACAAGTATCACCTTGATATCATTATCTCCAATTAAGGAGTTGTGGATTCCTTATTGAGTGTTTACACACTTCTCCAAACATTGTGTACATGACCCAACGTACCCAGAGTTAGTCTTGTGTATTGGACATTGCCGATTGGCACATCAAAGCCATATAGATAGATGTCTGAGAAGATGATGTTAACCTCTCAGGTCTAAGGACAATTTGTCAAATGGATAACCCTAATACAATCTGACAGTGTATTCCATAGGGTATCCACTAGTGACCCCGTTCTGTATTATGTACTTGCTACATATACTCACATGTTAGTCAAGAGTCACCACTCTGTGAATGAGATTCATCGCACTATCTCATAGAACTACACATGTGCAAGCCATGATGAAGTACAGCGCCCAACCAGTACTCTAGAGGCTTCAAACAATATTACGTTTACAAGGAACCGAAAAATCATATCTCCTCGCAACCTTTGCATGATTTTCCTACAATGTTACCTATGGAACTTTATGTCATCGTCATATGAGACAGTAATTAATATAAATACCCTTTATAGTTGGTTGTGTGAAGATGATGCTTGTCTAATCAACATAGAAAAGTCTCTAATTGGCTTTCGAGGGCATATATGTCCAACAATCTCCCACTTGCACTCTAAGCCAATTAGATGTAATACCCATCTTCTCATTGATGTTTCTCAAACACCAATTGAGACATAACTTAATATGTATGGGTCTGTCATGTCTACTTTACCACAACTATTGTAGTGATGCAATAACACTTGCAACTCTTGCAAATTTATTATCAAAAACCACTGTCTTAAAAGACTAAACAAAAATGATACTGTCCAACAGTCATTTTCAGAAGTTAACATGCTTGTGCTTTACCATTGTACAATGCTCCGGACTAATCTGACCAATATCTTATCATAACAACATGTGATAAATATCCGGTATAGTACAAGTATACTTTCTCATGATATCATATATCTAAAAGAAATAGATTCCATCCCATAAAGGTAGAAACTCTTTTCTTGGAATCTTACTTGCACGAAAACATGATTGTTATTGGGAGAATAACAATATCATTTTCTTTTTGTCTCTAAACCATTTAGGACTAAGAAAACATGATGTCAAAGTTTTTGTCCTTTATTATAAAATTGCTAGATCAAATCTAAGAGAAGAATACTATTCATACTTCATTCACAATGAAAAGAATATTATCTTTGCATAGAGTCAGGAAAGTAATTATGCTCCCACTAACCAATTTGCACACAAATGATACTTTTATTCTTAGATGAAAATCAAACAGTTTGATTACTTCATCAAAATAAAAGTTAGTCCATCTACAGATTCTGGGACCTCTGGGTTCTAGTGTACTATTTAGGTATAGTGAGAGTAGAGAGTTGATCTCTATCAATTCTCATAGTTATCGGTCTATTGGGCTTCCGCTTCTAGAACAATTCTAGATTCAGTTTCTCTACTAGTAAACTTGTATTCCTGTTTACAAATATCTTTTGTTATCCAGAAATAGAGACTAAGTATCTCTTATGCAATTCCCAAGCTCATCTTCCATCAAATCATATCCAATATAATTCGATTTAACAACACCATCATGCTATGGTTTGTTATGGGAATTATTTGAGACAAGATGTAATGAGAGTAAATTTTGAAATTTCTATTAAGAGGTACTCTTCTCAATCATGGAAAACTTATCTAGCTGTTTCTTTATTTCAATGCAGAATTCCTTGAACTTTTCAAAGAAAGTGAAATAAAGTTAGCTACCTCTTAATGGAAGATTCATATAATTATGATCATCCAACTTTTGTCTCATTCCCAAGTAGAAGTTTTATCTTCTTAGATTTCTCCTTCTCCTGTACAAACATGCAACTATTGCACTTAAGCAAGATCATACCAAGCATTAGGAGCTGGAGGTTCCAACAATTAAGTTGGACTTGATGAGTATAGAAATTGGACAATCCTTCCAAAGGTTTGTCTTGTATCCAATGACCAATTGCTTTACTATAAAGTACAATCCTTATACTTTCCTTTCTTCTCTAAAGAGCCCTTGTCCATACTACCAGAATACCTTTCCAATGGAAAATCTTGGATTTCTTTCCTTTGCATAAATGCTCAGGATTTAGAAAAATACAACTCTTTTGAACATCTTTGCAAGGAGCATTGAACTCTTCAAAGGTTCTTAGCCATATGCAACATGTGAGATTTCAGACAATCTGATTTCCTACTTGTTCAACATAACCATATTAAAGGACTCCGGGAGTTTGTCGAGAATCATATCCTCTTATCCCATAAATTTATTCCAATTTATCTCAGTACCAAGAATTGGGATTTATGAATCCAATGATCTCTATCATATTCTTTGTGACTGGGTTTCCCTAGTCAACTTGGTGTCTACTCGTCCTTTTATATAGTAAACTGCCTAGCAGCCCTATTGTATTCTCTAAACATCTTAAATAACATTTACCATTAGTTGTAAGAACTTGGATAATTCTTTAGATAGTAAGCACAAACTTAAGATTCCTTTTCCATTCCAAACACTTTGAATTGGTTAAGAGATTCTTATTAAAGTCTTGGTAAGGTGGTTATAGAATGACATGACAATTAAAACTTACATCATAATTTCACACATTATAATATCATTAGATCAGGGCTTTTGATCTTTGATGATATTGCTCATCATTCAATCAAATTTCATAGACCCCTCAATCTATAAAATTAGGAAATATGCTACTTCATATTTCTGATGAGCATTGGGTGCCTCATAATACACATGCAATCTTCCATTTTAGGATAGTACCACACATGCACTACAAGGTGGATAGTAACTATCCATCACTGATCATCTCATGCATAACTTCTTATGTAAATCAGTGATTCTCATTTTTCTTGTGACCTCCAAGGACAACATGACTGTCACTGTTTCAGCCGCCTGTTCCTTGGTTAAGTGAAACTCATCATTCTGGTTCGTCATATGATCAAGTAGGGCTGTGCCCCCATTTTAGTTGACACTCCCTATCAGGCCATACACAAACCAATCTACTATAGAAATAAGACTCTAGGAGTTTAACTTAGACTGAATTATGTCAATACCTTTTGGCAACACAAGACTCAGGCTAATTACTTCCTAATCTTATTGATAATGGAAGGTCATAGGGCAATATTATCCCGTAGGATAGATTAGCCCATTTAATTCACTTAATATTTTTCTGAGGGAAAACAAAATATCATGAATAATTATACATCTAATGCATATATCAAAAGCATTCACAATATTTATCATTGTATCACATGTATAAAATAATAGACAAAATCATCACATGATAATAAATCAAATTTCGTTTTAATTAGATCAAACTAATTCCAATGAACTCCCACTAGCCCCAGAAATCTTAATGGATCTAATCCAAGGGTCACAAAGGTCATTTTTAACATCAGTGGGCTTTAAAAGGTTCATAATCCATATGATGGACCAGTGGTTAACCAAGCACCATGGGCCCAAAATAACAATTATAAAGGATCCATGTGCATCACCCCCTCTAAAACACATAAGTAAATGGACTATATTACCCTTTAATTCTTCCGAATTATTTTAGCACATTAGGTTCACCAAACCCTTAGTCTAAAAGAAATTATGGAAGTCTTTAAACAACTCTCTAAGACCTCTACTAGGATCATAAGTGTCAAATCAAGCACTTTCCATAATCGTGAATATTGTTAGGCTTACATCTATGCCAATTAAGGCACCAATTATCTATAATCATGCAAGGAACATATTCCACGTAAAAATTTCAACATGGATACTTGCATCACTTCCAACAAAAGGGCTATAAATAATGTGTTTATTTAAACACACAAACTTTTTATGTTTCAACAAGGACCACATATTGTGGGGTTTTGATCAATTATCCAACATTTGTACAAAAACGATATCACATTATCACAAGGGTTATGGACTTTTCTAAGCAACTAAAAGCTATAACAAATCATCACATGAAATACAGAATATAGCCGCACAAGGGTCTACATGATAATGCGAATCTTAGAAACTACAACTACTCGGGTAGACGCTCCTTCTAAGATTTATTCTCCAGCGATCACCATCATATTCTATCATCCATTCGATTTCCCCCATTAGAGAAAAAACCAGCAACTCCTAATACTAAGATTACATCATATTCAAAATAAGAAACCTGAGAAACCACCCAAAATAGGGTGCTCAAGGGGGTAAACTCATAAGAAGAAAAGAAGAGAATAAAGAGGGAGAAGAAGGCTGAATGGAACCATCCACCATTCAAACCAAGAATATATAGTAACAAGCATCAACTAAAGAATAAAACATGGCATGAAAATACTAAGAAAGTCCTAACCTCAAGAAAGGGTTATTTTGTTAACCTCAGGGAAAACTCTTTCCCATATGGTTAAGGCCTCTATAAATTTAAAGAATAAACCCTTAGAGCAAAGGAAAGCAAGCATGTCAAGAATGAATTCTAGGGCATTTTAGAGCATCATTGTAAAGAAAAAAAAATTTCCTTTAATGTTGGAAATTCATTAAGAGAAACATTTCTCTAAAATGTAATCCTAACCTAAAACTCATGTCCTCGACTTCCTCAATTGATAAAACAAATAGAAAACACCATATTAAATTTCGGCAGGCTAGGGATCTAATCCCTTCCAGCTTATTTTGATCTAATAAACTATAAAAAGACCAAAATAAAAATAGGCAAATTGTTCCTAATTTATCATATCACTTATATTGATTTCCAAAATAAATGCAAAATCAATAATAGGTGAATTCAAAATTTTCCATAAGGGCCAAATCTGCTTTAGGATATTTGAGCTTAACAAATAATAAACTAATACCCCGAAAAATAGTAAAATGTACAATACATAATTGATGTCGCGGCAATTAAAATTCACTGAGATAAAACCCGAGTATCCTCAACCAATTGCATTTATTACGACGGATTTACTATTAATCAAATAAAACTTTATAAATACTATATAGCCGGGAATTCGGAGCACAGGTAATGGAGCCAAATCACTACAAAATTATGGTATTTATTCCTATAAATTTTTAGGAAACCCATAAAAGTATCTAA
>CM026569.1:23744370-23908079 GCA_015143295.1 Tetracentron sinense | reverse complement strand
GATGATGGGTAATGAATGAATGGGGAAGGGCATTGTTACTAATAATAAACATACAAGTGTGATGTGAGTATAACCACCTAGAAAAGCATGTTGTAGGGTTATGAATAATGAATGTACCATGTTTTGATGAAATGCCAAGGGTGATAATAATGATGAAAAGTAAGAAAATTGTGTTTAGGTTTATGAAATGCTAGGGTGAGATAGTGTGATTGTTCACTTTCCCTAAATGATATCAATATTTAAATTGCCAAATCAGGGATGTCTGTGTTACGAATTCTCAAATGCAATATAATTCAAATGCAAGTTGCACACGACCTCACGAGCACGCAGACAGGACAGATTTACTGAGTTTTCAAGAGCGGATTTAGAGGGGGGCTATCGTACGATAGTTTTACCCGTTTGGCAAGGACAAGACAATCATGCATTTCATAAGAAGGTATCCCTTCCCTCACAAGTGCAACATCACATAAGAAGGCTCCCTTCCCTCGCAAGTACATCTCACAAGAACATATCACAAGTTGACAGGACATGGACATGAGCAGTAGGAAGAAGTGGTCTCCCTTCCCTCACCAAGTAGTTTACTTTCCAAGCATAGATACAAGCATGACATGGCACGGCCTGACAAGCTATGGGCATTTAGGATGAAGGGTCTCCCTTCCCTAACAAGTAGTTTACTTTCCACGCAAGCATGACATGGCATGACAGTGGCATGATACGATAAGATAAGTACAACATGACAGTTTGCAAGCCAGGAAATGGTGTTTTCAGTCAAGTCAATGTGCACGGTGTTTTCAAGGGTTTTATCGGCTTTTATGAATTCAAGCATGATTATATACTCCTTTGCTTTATTGTCATGATATGAATATTCCTGCTTTATATGCTTGAATTGTTTCCTGCTTTATATATGTGAAATGCTTCCTGCTTCCTATACTGCTATGGTTTTGCTATGACTATTGGTTAGTATTTAGTACCCGCTGAGTATTCCATGCTCAGCCGTACTTCTTATGTCGGCAGGTTCTGAGGAGCTGCTGCTCCATTTGATATCTGTGCTCCGAGTCCATGGGTGGAGGAGGAGTACGTCGAGGAGCCTTTTGAGGAACCTCCAGTAGAGGGTTACCTTTAGGTGGTTGTAGATTCTGAGTGGATTAGCTGTGGGTGAGATGAGAGATTATATCCATGTATTTTGGCGGGTCTGTCCGCACTTTCTTTTGGTTACCTTTTTGTATAAACTTGGACCATATGTATATACTTAGAGGTTTGTTAGACTTCCGCTGTGTTTTATAGTTATGTTTCCGCTATAATGTCCTCTATTGTATATGCTCTGTGGGGTTTTGCAGGTTGGTTTGTCAAGCAAGTCATGTAAGTCATGATTGAGTCGTCCAAGATTCACTCTAACTCCTAGGGTGGGTTTTGGGTCGCGACATTTTCGTACTTGAAAGCTTGTCTTGTCTATCTTGCTTGATTCTTGTATGTCGTGTCATGTCATGCATGTTTGCTTGTGATCATGTAACTTGTGAGATACACTTGTGAGATGCATTGAGAGATGCCTTGAGAGGGAAGGGAGACCCTTCTTCATGATATGTATGTACTTGCGAGGGAAGGGAGGCCCTTCTTCATGATATGCACTTGTGAGTGAGGGGAGACCCCTCGTGGAATGTTGGTTCTTGTCTTCTTGTGAAAAACGAGGCAAAACATATCGTAGGATATGTCCCACCTCTAACCATGTTCTTGGAAACCTCGATAAATCATGTCATGCATGCCGTGCTCGTGGAAACCGTGTACATACTTGCATTTAAATTTAAATATGACATTTGGGTAATTTCACAACACATATAGCATCAATGATTTAGCAATGTAATATTCATATCATTTAGGGAAAGCAGGAAACACACTATCATGGGCCCTAGCAATATATTCAGAATTTATTAGGCATGCATTTACTAATTTACAACTCACTTTATTCACTTTGGCATTTCATCAAACATGGTGTGTTCATTATGGATTTACCCTACAACATGCTTTTCTAGGTGGGTTTTACTCAAATCATACATGTATGTTCATTATTTGGAACAATGCCCTTCCCCATTTGTTCATCACACACAACCATTGGCATCCAATCGCCCATTCCATCTCCATTCACCATTCACAACCATCCATCTCATAGCACATGTGTAAGTGAAAGAAAATAAAGAGAAATGAGGGGAAAAGAGGATCTATAACTAGGAGGGTAGTAAGAAGTACCGACCTTGAAGAGATGAGGAAGAAATCCCTCTTCCAAACGACTGTAAGTTGTTTTCCTAGCTAGGAACACGAGTTTCGCACGAGCTTGGGTCGAGATCTTGAAGAAAACCGGACTGGGAGTGATCTAGGGTCTCAAAACCCTTTGATTTCTCTCCAAACTGGAAACCCTAGGTTTAGGAATCGCCTTCTCCTCTCTTCTTATCTCCCAATCTCTCTAAGTGTCGAATGATGCCCTAAAGGTTCGGGTTAAACTCTTAAGGTAAGAGTGAACTGACCAAAAGACCAAAATACCCTTACTGAATTTCTGTAAAAACACGAGTGTCCAACTCGTTGTGCTATGAACAGTGCCAACTCGTTGTGCTGTGAACAGTGCCAACTCGTTGTGCTGTGAATAGCACCAACTCGTTGTCCGCTGTGGATAGTGCCGAACACGTTTCCGTTTTGTTGTGCATAGTGCTGAGCTTGTTGTCCGTTGTGTTGTGTACAACGTGCCAGTTGTGCTGTACAACGTACACGTTGTCTGCTGCACGACGTACCCGTTGTCTGTTGCACAACGGATGCACAACGTATACGTTATCAGAGTACGTTGTCTATGCGTTGTCCGTGCCTTCCGAGCTACGATTGCCTACAGGTCCAGACTGTTTTGGCCATATCTTTTGACTCGTTCATCCGATTTTGACGATTCAACTTGCGTTGTGTTCTTATTTCGAAAAGGAACATTTTTGACGTTTTGAAATTTCTAATTTCTTCCTCATTTATTAATTATACATCTAAAAAGGCAGAATGACAACTGAAATGTCATGTATTAAGCATGAAAAAGTCTGGGGCTCTACATAGCTTCCCTACTTTTGGACCGATAATGGCCAACATCACTGTTAAGCCTTACATCTTGGATCGGATCCGAGAATTGCAAGAATCGAATACCAAGTTACTTGCTTACCGAGACAAGATGATTGGTAGGGGTAGCAAGGATTTTGCCACAAGAGAAGATGGAACTATCACATTCAAAGGAAGAACATGTGTTCCTGCAGACGAAGAGCTTAGAAGGGAGATATTGGACGGAGCTCACCGGTCCAAGTATAACGTTCACCCTGGGGGTACCAAGATGTATCGGAACCTCAAGGGGCACTTTTGGTGGCGGAACATGAAGAGGGAAGTAGGGGAATATGTATCCAGGTGCTTAGTGTGCCAGTAAGTCACGGTCGAGCACAGGAGACCAGTTGGACTTTTACAGTCCCTCCCTATTCCCGAGTGGAAATGGGAACACATCTCCATGGATTTTATTGTGGGGTTGTCAAAGACTGTTAGAAACACCGATGCCATATGGGTTGTAGTTGACAAACTCACAAAGTCCGCCCATTTCTTACCATACTGGACTACCTTCAATTCAAATCAACTAGTTGAGTTGTACATTAAAGAAGTAGTACAGTTGCACGGAGTACCAGTGAGTATTGTGTCAGACAGGGATCCTCGATTCACTTCCAGGTTCTGGAAGAGCTTTTAGGGTGCTATGGGTTCTTGGTTAGACTTCAGCACCGCTTTTCACGCACAGATGGATGGGCAAACAGAATGGGTGAATCAAATCATCGAGGATATGCTCTGGGCATGTATGCTAGACTTCAAGGGGAGTTGGGAGGACCACTTGCCTTTGGTGGAGTTCGCCTACAATAACAGCTATCAAGCAAGCATCCAGATGGTGACTTTTGAGGCATTGTATGGGAGAAGTTGTAGGTCCCCGTTGTATCCATGAAGTTAGGGAAAGAAAGGTTTATGGCCCAGAATTAATTGAGTAGACCACAGACAGGGTCAAGCTCATCCGAGAAAGGTTAAAGACCGCACAAGATCGACAGAAGAGCTACGCCGACAACCGAAGGAGAGATCTTGAATTTCGAGTTGGCAACTTGGTTTTTGTCAACATTTCACTGACCAAGGGTGTTATAAGATTCGGGAAGAGATGCAAGCTTAACCCGAGGTATGTGGGTCCTTTTGAGATTATTACTAGAGTAGGTGAGGTTGCTTACCGGGTTGCATTGCCCACTCACATGGCGACAGTCCACAATATGTTCCATGTCTTTATGCTCCGAAAGTATATCCCGGATCCTTCTCATGTCATCGAGCTTGATCTGGTAGAGATTCGAGAGGACCTCACCCTAGTTGAACTGTAGAGCCCTGGACCTTTTCACATTTATCCATGACCCTTCGTAGCCATTTTTCCTTTAAAGTAATGCAATTAATAAATAAGGAAGAAATTGGAAATTTCGAAACGTCAGAAATGTTCGTTTTCGAAGTACGAACCCAACGCAAGTTGAATCGTCAAAATCGGACGAACGAGTCAAAAGTTATGGCCAAAACAGTTTGGACCTGCAGACCACCGATCGCTCGGTCCATGGAGCGATCGATCGGTCCAAAACCGATCGCTCGGAGGCTATCGACTGGTCAAGATTTTTGTATGGAGAAATTTTCCAGAGAGTGAAATTTTAACCGATCGCTCGGTTATGAAACCGATCGATCGGTAGGCAACCGATCGATCGGTCATTAACACCGATCGCTCGGCCCTCGCGTTTTACAGAATTTTCTCTAAGGGCATTTTCGGCATTCGGGTGTTATACCCTTTCTTATATAGGATTGCCCGAGCCTTTAGGGCTCATTCTCAACCCTTAGAGTCTTTTGAGAGATAGAGAGAAAGGAGAAGGTTTTCCTAAACCTAGGGTTTTCATTTTGAAGAGAAATCAAAGGGGTTTGAGACCCTAGATCATCCTCAAGCACGTTTTCCTTCAAGATCTCGGCTCAAGCTCGGGTGGAGCTCGTGTTCCAAGCTAGGGCAGCAACTCACGGTCGTTTGGAAGAGGGGTTTCTTCCTCATCTTTTCAAGTCGGTACTTCTTACTATCCTCCTAGTTATAGCTTCTCTTTTCCTTTATTTCTTCTTGTTTTCCTTCTCATATATATGTGTTATGAGATTGGTGGTATGAATGGTGAATGAAGATGGATGTTGGCGAATGGATGCCGTGTGGATGATGTGATGAACGAATGGGAAAAGGCATTTTACTAATAACGAACATACAAGTGTGATGTGAGCATAACCCACATAGAAAAGCATGATTTAGGTTTAAGTGAATAATGAACACACCACATGTTTGATGAAATGCCAAGGTGAATAAAATAAATGATAAATTAAGGGAACCCATGTTTAATTGCTCTTGAAATTGTTAGGGTTCATGATAGTGTGTTTCTTACATTTCTTAAAATGTGTAGATTATTAATTACTTAAATTGTTATATGCTATGCCACGTGAATCACTCCAAATTGTCATATTTAATTCCAAATGCAAGTATGCACACGATCTCACGAGCACGCATGAAATGACGTGATTTACCGATGTTTTGAGTATGGGACGTAGAGGTGGGGCATATCCTAAGATATGTTTCACTTCGCTTTTGACAAGGGCAAGACAATCATGCATTGCATAGGGAAAGGTCTCCCATCCCCTCGCATGACATGCATAGCATTGCATGACACGCATAGCATAGCATGGCATGACACGCATAACATAGCATCACACATTCGGCATGGATGCTAGTTGCGACGGGCTATGAACGGCAACTAGGCATTCACATTCCGCATGGATGCTAGTTGCGACGGGCTATGAACGGCAACTCGGCATTCACATTCTGCATGGATGCTAGTTGCGACGGGCTATGAACGGCAACTAGGCATACCCATCTGCATATAGGGTACTAGTTGTGACGGACTATGAACGGCAACTAGGCATGTGAACATGTTTCAATTATGAACAAGCAAGCATGATACTCGCATGACACGCATGACATGACATGACACGCATGATATGACAAGATAAGACAACATAACAAGTTTCAAGCACGGAAATGGTATTTTCAAGTCAAGTCAAGTGCACGATGTTTTCAAGAGGTTTCATCGGCTTTCTACGAATTACAAGCATGAGTATAAATTTTTTTTGCTCCCTTGTATGATATAAATTGTTCATGTTCTATATATGCAACTTGCTTCCTCCTTTATGTATGCTATCTGTATGCTATGACTGTTGGTTAGTGCTTAGTACCCGCTGAGTATTCCATGCTCAGCCGTACTTCTTATGTCGGCAGGTGACGGCGGAGCAGCTGCTCCATTTGATATCTGTGCTCCGAGTCCATGGGTGGAGGAGGAGTACGTCGAGGAGCCTTTTGAGGAACCTCCAGTAGAGGGTTACCATTAGGTGGTTGTAGATTCTGAGTGGATTAGCTGTGGGTGAGATGAGAGATTATATCCATGTATTTTGGCGGGTCTGTCCGCACTTTCTTCTGGTTACTTTTGTATAAACTTGGACCATATGTATATACTTAGAGGTTTGTTAGACTTCCGCTGTGTTTTATAGTTATGTTTCCGCTATAATGTCCTCTATTGTATATGCTCTGTGGGTTTTTGCAGGTTGGTTTATCAAGCAAGTCATGTAAGTCATGATTGAGTCGTCCAAGATCACTCTAACTCCTAGGGTGGGTTTTGAGACGCGACAGAAGTGGTATCAGAGCTTAGGCTTTAGGTCTCTAGGGTCACTTAGAATCTTATGCCACGGCTTGACAAGAGCATATGTCAGGAAACAAGTTAGGAAGGAAGTAAGTCGGGAGCGAGTCTGGTTCCAAGTGTAAGACTAAACTTTAGTCTTAGTCTAAAATGGTTGCTTTAACCAAGTACGGGTCCTAGGTACGCTAGAACACTAAAGTATAAGTATAATGTGATGAATACTCTGATTACTTGATGTGATGAATATTAGTGTTATACAACTAATACAGATTGAATTATTGTGAAACGACATTGAAATAAACTGTGTTTTCAAGTGAGACTCATGTGGTGCTATTGTTCTCAGGACTTTAGTCATGAGGCGGGGCACACGGGGTCGTGGACCACACACCAGAGCTTCATCTTCTTCTAGAGATGAGGATGAGCAGCCGGACCTCTCTCAGGTCTTAGGCTCTATTGCTGAGACACTCGCCATCCTGGCGGCTCGGCAAACTATACCGGCATCAGCGGCACCTACTCCACCGCCCGCAGCTCCAGTACATCGTACAGCTGGAGTTGAGGCATTCAGGAGATTGAGGCCTCCATCCTTCCATGGGAGTGTGGACCCTCTCGCAGCAGAGGCGTGGATCCTCCAGATGGAGAAGATTTTTGCGGTCCTCTCGCCTACAGAGGAGGATAGGGTAGCATGGGCAGTTTTCATGCTAGAGGGTGAAGCCCACCATTGGTGGTTGTCCGCATTGAGGACACGAGACTTGACCATGCAGGGTCAACCTTGGACTTGGGAGGAGTTTAGGGACACGTTCTATAAGAAGTATTTCTCGGTTGGAGCTCGGGAAAAGAAAGAGAGAGAATTCATCAACCTTGAGCAAGGTTCGATGTCTGTGGCCGCTTATGAGGCCAAGTTCTCGGAGCTATCACGCTTCGCGACACATATGATTGCCACCGAGGCAATGAAGGCGAGGAGGTTTGAGCAAGGGCTCAAGGATGTCATCATGGAGAAAGTGTCGGTTTTCAGGCACGCCACTTACGCCGAAGTAGTGGATAAGGCCTTATTGGTTGAGGCCAATTCTGAAGCAGTGTCTAAGAAGAGAGAGTTGGCGAGAGGCCAAGCCAGTAGTTCAGCACCTCCAGAGAGGCGGAATCGTACCGGCCCTTATCAGTATACATGGCCAGCACCACCGATGAGGCCGACTTATACGGCCCCAGCACCACGGCAGTACGTGCCACAGGCACCTCGACCTCAGGCTCTCATGGCCCCATGGCCAGTTGCACCTCAGGTGGCGAGATATGCTCCACCTCAGGCCCCTCCTACCCGCACACACGAGGCCTGCCCTTCATGCGGCCGACGGCACCCAGCTGGGGATTGCCTAAGAGCATCGGGTGGATGTTTTCACTGTGGTCTCCAGGGCCACGTGATCAGGGATTGCCCTACCCGGCATTTACCAGGCCAGTCTCAGGGGATCAGGCCACCAGCACGCCCAGCAGGATCATATCAGGCGTCATCTCAGACTACCCGGTCCACACCTCAGTCTCGCCAGGCGAACCAGGGGCGAGTTTTTGCCTTGACAGAGGGCGATGCACTTGCATCTGACGATGTGGTGCAAGGAACCCTACTAGTCAATGAGTATTTGGCTCGAGTGTTGATTGATACCGGGTCTACTCATTCGTTTGTCTCGCCGAGTTTTTCAGAAGGCTTTTCTGTGGAGCCTAGTCAGCTAAAACCGGAGTTAGCCATTTCGACTCCGCTCGGCAAAACAGTATTGGCAGATAAAGTGTATAGAAATAGTGCGGTCCAAGTTGGAAGCCACGAGTTGGCGGTTGACCTCATCGTCCTTGGATTCCAAGACTTTGATATTATATTGGGAATGGATTGGTTAGCAGCACATCATGGGCATGTAGCTTGCTTTGAGAAGATGGTACTCTTCAAGCCGGTAAAAGGAAAACCATTTCACTTTCGGGGGTTAAAATGTAGAGACATTGCCCGTTTTGCGGCGTTGAGCTTAGCTAACCCCGAGGCAAAGGACTCATCGACTATTCCGGTTGTGAGTGAGTTCCTGGATGTATTTCCAGAGGAGTTGCCAGGATTGCCTCCAGACAGGGAGATTGAGTTTATGATCGAGCTTGCACCAGGCACAGCTCCTGTTTGCAGGGCTCCGTATAGAATGGCCCCTATTGAACTCAAAGAGTTAAAGGCTCAGTTGGAAGAATTACAAAGCCTTGGCTTCATTCGACCAAGTGTCTCACCGTGGGGTGCCCCGGTGTTGTTTGTTAAGAAGAAAGATGGCTCGATGCGGATGTGTGTCGATTACAGGCAATTGAACAAAGTCACTATAAAGAATAGGTATCCCTTGCCTAGGATTGACGACTTGTTCGATCAGTTGAAGGGAGCAAGATTTTTTTCAAAGATAGATCTTCGATCGGGTTATCACCAGTTGAAGATTAAGGTGGAAGATGTTCCCAAAACTGCTTTCAGGACTCGATATGGGCACTATGAGTTCTTGGTGATGCCTTTTGGTCTCACGAACGCGCCGGCAGCCTTTATGGATTTGATGAACCGGGTGTTCCGACTATACCTAGATCGGTGCGTGATTGTATTTGTTGATGACATTTTGGTCTATTCCCAGACACGGGAAGATCACATACGCGACCTTCGCCTCGCATTGGAAATGTTAAGAGAGCACCAGCTATACGCCAAAATTAGCAAGTGTGAGTTTTGGTTGGAAGAGGTGGCATTCCTAGGCCACGTTGTTTCCGCGGAAGGCATCTCCGTTGATCCGAAGAAGATAGAAGCTGTTATGAGTTGGGCGAGGCCCAAGAGTGTTACTGAGATACGCAGCTTTCTTGGGCTGGCAGGCTACTACAGGAGATTCGTAGAGGGTTTCTCTAGCCTTGCAGCACCGCTTACTCACCTGACACGGAAGAATGCGCAGTTTGTTTGGAGCGACAAGTGTGAGATCAGTTTCACTGAACTGAAGGAGAGGCTTACTACAGCTCCTGTCCTTACAGTGCCATCCGGACCTCTTGGGTATGAGGTGTACAGTGATGCCTCACACGTTGGACTTGGATGTGTGCTTATGCAACACAAGAAGGTCATTGCCTATGCATCAAGGCAATTGAAGGAGCATGAGAAGAATTACCCCACGCACGACTTAGAGCTTGCCGCAGTCGTGTTTGCACTCAAGATCTGGCGACATTACTTATACGGGGTGGAATTCTATGTGTATACGGACCACAAGAGCCTCAAGTACCTCTTTTCCCAAAAGGAATTGAATCTAAGGCAACGGCGTTGGATGGAATTTCTGAAGGATTATGATTGTACCATTCAATACCATCCGGGTAAGGCAAATGTAGTGGCTGATGCTCTGAGTAGAAGACCTCAGGGGTTGTTAGCACACATGTTGGTTCAAGAATGGAAGCTACTAGAAGATTTGGCAAATCTGGACATCAGTGTGAATAACTCTGTCCGTGGTCCTACCTTGGCAAATGTTACGGTTCGGCCGTACATTATAGATTTGATCCAAGAATATCAAGCCATGGATGCGGAATTGTTGGCTTTCCGGGACAAGGAAGTTGCCAAGGGCAGTGAAGACTTTTCTCTCACTAGTCGGGGTGCTATCACATTCAAGGGAAGACTGTGCGTCCCAGCCAATGCAGATCTTCGAAGAGAGATTTTGGACGAAGCACACCGTTCGAAGTACACAGTGCATCCAGGGGGTACGAAGATGTACCGGAACCTCAAGAGTCACTTTTGGTGGCGGAATATGAAGAGGGAGGTTGCGGAATATGTAGCACGGTGCTTGGTGTGTCAACAGGTGAAAGCAGAACACATGCGGCCCGCAGGTCTATTACAGTCCCTTCCGATTCCCGAGTGGAAATGGGAGAACATATCCATGGATTTCATAGTTGGCTTGCCAAAGACGGCAAGGGGTTCAGATGCGATATGGGTAGTAGTGGATCGTTTGACGAAGTCCGCTCACTTCTTGCCTTACCGAACTACTTTCAACTCTAGTCTGTTAGCTGCTTTGTACATCAAGGAAGTGGTGAGGTTGCACGGAGTGCCTGTCAGTATTGTGTCGGATCGGGATCCAAGATTCACATCACGATTCTGGAAAAGCTTTCAGGAAGCTATGGGTTCCCGACTTGATTTCAGCACTGCTTTTCATCCACAAACGGATGGACAAACCGAGAGGGTGAACCAAGTAATAGAAGATATGCTTCGGGCTTGTATGCTGGATTTCAAAGGCAGTTGGGAAGAGCACTTGCCTTTGGTGGAGTTCGCCTACAACAATAGCTATCAGGCGAGTATCCAAATGGCTCCGTTCGAGGCTTTGTATAGGCGAAGCTGCAGGTCTCCTCTCTACTGGGATGAGGTAGGAGAAAGAAAAGTACTTGGTCCGGAGTTGATTGAGCAAACTGCTAGTATAGTCAAGATCATCCGGGATCGGTTGAAAGCCGCTCAAGATCGCCAAAAGAGCTATGCAGACACGCGCCGCAGGGACTTGGAATTTCAAGTAGGGGATCGAGTCTTTGTGAAAGTATCTCCTAGCAAAGGGATTATGAGATTCGGCAAAAGAGGCAAGCTTAGTCCTCGCTATGTTGGACCGTTTGAGATTATCACACGGGTTGGTGAAGTTGCTTATCGAGTAGCTCTTCCACCTTACATGGCCGCGGTTCACAACGTTTTCCACGTGTCTATGCTTCGGAAGTACATTGCGGACCCTTCGCATATACTAGAATTGGAACCGTTGGAAATTCGAGAAGATCTCACGTTGGTGGAGAAGCCGATTCACATATTGGATCGGAGAGATCAAGTGCTTCGCAACAAGACAATCCCTTTGGTTCTTGTGCAATGGAAACACCATGCTCGGGAAGAAGCTACATGGGAGCGTGAAGCCGAAGTCAAAGCGAAGTACCCGGAGTTGTTTGAATGAACTTTGTATAGGTTTTGTATATGTAGCTTGTAATATTAATTGATTCTGTAATGCATGTCTCATCCAAATTTCGAGGACGAAATTTTTGTAAGGGGGGAAGGATGTAGAGCCCCGGACCTTTTCACATTTATCCATGACCCTTCGTAGCCATTTTTCCTTTAAAGTAATGCAATTAATAAATAAGGAAGAAATTGGAAATTTCGAAACGTCAGAAATGTTCGTTTTCGAAGTACGAACCCAACGCAAGTTGAATCGTCAAAATCGGACGAACGAGTCAAAAGTTATGGCCAAAACAGTTTGGACCTGCAGACCACCGATCGCTCGGTCCATGGAGCGATCGATCGGTCCAAAACCGATCGCTCGGAGGCTATCGACTGGTCAAGATTTTTGTATGGAGAAATTTTCCAGAGAGTGAAATTTTAACCGATCGCTCGGTTATGAAACCGATCGATCGGTAGGCAACCGATCGATCGGTCATTAACACCGATCGCTCGGCCCTCGCGTTTTACAGAATTTTCTCTAAGGGCATTTTCGGCATTCGGGTGTTATACCCTTTCTTATATAGGATTGCCCGAGCCTTTAGGGCTCATTCTCAACCCTTAGAGTCTTTTGAGAGATAGAGAGAAAGGAGAAGGTTTTCCTAAACCTAGGGTTTTCATTTTGAAGAGAAATCAAAGGGGTTTGAGACCCTAGATCATCCTCAAGCACGTTTTCCTTCAAGATCTCGGCTCAAGCTCGGGTGGAGCTCGTGTTCCAAGCTAGGGCAGCAACTCACGGTCGTTTGGAAGAGGGGTTTCTTCCTCATCTTTTCAAGTCGGTACTTCTTACTATCCTCCTAGTTATAGCTTCTCTTTTCCTTTATTTCTTCTTGTTTTCCTTCTCATATATATGTGTTATGAGATTGGTGGTATGAATGGTGAATGGAGATGGATGTTGGCGAATGGATGCCGTGTGGATGATGTGATGAATGAATGGGAAAGGGCATTTTACTAATAACGAACATACAAGTGTGATGTGAGCATAACCCACATAGAAAAGCATGATTTAGGTTTAAGTGAATAATGAACACACCACATGTTTGATGAAATGCCAAGGTGAATAAAATAAATGATAAATTAAGGGAACCCATGTTTAATTGCTCTTGAAATTGTTAGGGTTCATGATAGTGTGTTTCTTACATTTCTTAAAATGTGTAGATTATTAATTACTTAAATTGTTATATGCTATGCCACGTGAATCACTCCAAATTGTCATATTTAATTCCAAATGCAAGTATGCACACGATCTCACGAGCACGCATGAAATGACGTGATTTACCGATGTTTTGAGTATGGGACGTAGAGGTGGGGCATATCCTAAGATATGTTTCACTTCGCTTTTGACAAGGGCAAGACAATCATGCATTGCATAGGGAAAGGTCTCCCATCCCCTCGCATGACATGCATAGCATTGCATGACACGCATAGCATAGCATGGCATGACACGCATAACATAGCATCACACATTCGGCATGGATGCTAGTTGCGACGGGCTATGAACGGCAACTAGGCATTCACATTCCGCATGGATGCTAGTTGCGACGGGCTATGAACGGCAACTCGGCATTCACATTCTGCATGGATGCTAGTTGCGACGGGCTATGAACGGCAACTAGGCATACCCATCTGCATATAGGGTACTAGTTGTGACGGACTATGAACGGCAACTAGGCATGTGAACATGTTTCAATTATGAACAAGCAAGCATGATACTCGCATGACACGCATGACATGACATGACACGCATGATATGACAAGATAAGACAACATAACAAGTTTCAAGCACGGAAATGGTATTTTCAAGTCAAGTCAAGTCCACGATGTTTTCAAGAGGTTTCATCGGCTTTCTACGAATTACAAGCATGAGTATAAATTGTTTTTGCTCCCTTGTATGATATAAATTGTTCATGTTCTATATATGCAACTTGCTTCCTCCTTTATGTATGCTATCTGTATGCTATGACTGTTGGTTAGTGCTTAGTACCCGCTGAGTATTCCATGCTCAGCCGTACTTCTTATGTCGGCAGGTGACGGCGGAGCAGCTGCTCCATTTGATATCTGTGCTCCGAGTCCATGGGTGGAGGAGGAGTACGTCGAGGAGCCTTTTGAGGAACCTCCAGTAGAGGGTTACCATTAGGTGGTTGTAGATTCTGAGTGGATTAGCTGTGGGTGAGATGAGAGATTATATCCATGTATTTTGGCGGGTCTGTCCGCACTTTCTTCTGGTTACTTTTTGTATAAACTTGGACCATATGTATATACTTAGAGGTTTGTTAGACTTCCGCTGTGTTTTATAGTTATGTTTCCGCTATAATGTCCTCTATTGTATATGCTCTGTGGGTTTTTGCAGGTTGGTTTGTCAAGCAAGTCATGTAAGTCATGATTGAGTCGTCCAAGATCACTCTAACTCCTAGGGTGGGTTTTGGGACGCGACATGAACAACTGGTGCAGATCTTGGACAGGAGGGATCAAATATTGCGCAACAATATCATTCTGTTAGTCCTTGAAAAATGGCGACACCATTCGAGGGAAGAAGCTACTTGGGAGCGTGAGGCCGAAGTCAAGGAAAAATATCCCCAACTGTTTGTTTAGAGCTTTGTCATTCTCTTTTGTATTTTGTTACGGTTTTGTACATGTATGTATCTTCCAAATTTTGAGGATTAAATTTTTGTAAGGGGGGAGAATGTATTGCCCCGAAACTTTTCACACTTAATAAATAGTGTTCGCATAGCCAATGTGACCTTTCACGTAGCCCAACTATTAAAGAAGGAAGAATTTGACAATTCTAAAATGCTGGAAATGTTCCCCTTCGAATAACAAATCTAACTCAAGTTGAATCGTCAAAATCTGGCGAACAAGTCAAAAGATATGGCCGAAACAGTGAAACCTGCAGATCACTGATTGCTAGGGATCGATCGGTCCATAACCGATCGATCGGTCCGAACTAGAGATCGATCGGTCCCAAATCGATCAATCGGTATCTATTAACTGGTTAACCTTTTTGTAAGGGAAAAAATTCCAGAGAGTGTGTTTTAAACCGATCGATCGGCCAAAAACACCGTCGCTCGGTCCTTCGCGTTTTTGTAGAATTTCATTAAGATCTTTTCATCTTTTAGGGTATTCAACCCTTGCCTATAAGGCTTGCTCGAGCCTTAAGGGTTTATAAACCCTTAGAGATCACATTTTGAGAGAGAGGGAGAGAGGAGAAAAGGGTTTTGAACCCTAGGGCACCATCTTGAAGATAATAGAGGGTTTTGAAGACCCAAGATCATCCCTTTGGCTTGGAAACCTCAATCCACCCTCAAGCATGTGTGGGTTCCTTCTCCAAGTTAGGGCAGCGCCTTCCTCAGCATTCACAAAGATTTTTCTGCCTCCTTTTCAAGGTTGGTACACTCTTCCTAGCTATTATAGTAATAACCTAGATTTTCTTATGAATATGGTGTATTGAATCTTTCCCATTTCACCCTTGTGTTGAAATATGCTAAATCCCTAAAACATAAACAAGATAATATGAAGGAATGGTGGAATGCATGGATGGAGGAAGGGATTGAGGTGATGGGATGCCATGTTGTCATGTGTTGAATGATGGAAATGGTGTGTAGAGCCCCAGACCTTTTCATGCTTAATGCATGGCACTTTCGTAGCCAATTTTCCTTTAATGTAGTACAATTAATTAATAAGAAAGAAATTAAAAAATTCCCAAACATCAAAAATTTTCCCTTTCGAAGTACGAACCCCACGCAAGTTGAATCGTCAAAATCTGACGAACGAGTCAAAAGATATGGCCAAAACAGTTTGGACCTGCAGACCACCGATCACTCAGTCCACAACAGCGATCAATCGGTCCACAACCGATCGATCGGAGGCTATCGACTGGTTAAACTTTTTGTATGGGGAAATTTTCCAGCGAGCAGGTTTTTGACCGGTCGCTCGGTAGGCAACCGATCGATCGGTCCCCCGCGTTTTGCAGAAATTTCAGTAAGGGTGTTTTCGTCTTTTGGGTGTTTCACTCATGCCTTAAAGGCTTTGCCCGAGCATTTGAGGGTTCATAAACCCTAAGTAGAGATTGAGAGATAAGGATAGAAGAGAAAGGGGTTTCCTAACCTAGGGTTTGCATTTGGGGAGAAATCGAAGGGGTTGTGAACCCACAATCATCCTCAAGCTCGTTTTCCTTCAAGATCAAGGCTCAAGCACTCGTGGAGCACGTTCTCCAAGCTACGGCAGCAATTCATGCACGTTTTGCAAGGGGTTTCTTCCCTCAAATTGTCAAGGTCGGTACCATATGCTACCCTCTTAGTTATAGTTTCTCTTTTCTTTTCTATTCTTTGTTTTCCCCTATCTATGACTATAATGTGAGTTGTAATGTGTAAATGGTGTAAATGGAGATGGATATTGGCGATGGGAAGCCGTGTGTATGGTTGTGATGAATGAAATGGGGAGGGCATTGTATCCATAATGAACATACATGTGTGATGTGAACATCAATCCACCTAGAAAAGCATGATGTTGGTTAAATACATAATGAATACACCCCATGTTTGATGAAATGCCAGGGTGAATAAAATGAGTTGGAAATTAAGAGATACATGCTTAACTAATTATGGAAATTCCTAGGGCCTATGATAGTGTGTTTCTTTGCTTTTCCTAAATTGTATAAATATTGACTTGCTCAAATTATCGATGTTATATGTATTGTGAATAACCTAATTGTCATATTTAAATTCAAATGCAAGTATGCACACGATCCCACAAGCATGGCATGCATGACATGATTTACCGAGGTTTTTCAAGAACGAGAATTAGGGGTGGGACATATCCTACGATATGTTTTGCCTCGCTTTTGGCAAGAACAAGTCTAGCATGCATAAGAAGGGTCTCCCTTCCCTCGCAAGAGCATTTAGGAAGAAGGGTCTCCCTTCCCTCACAAGTAGTTTATTTTACAAGCAAGCAAGATACATGGCATGGCAAGCATGAACATTTAGGAAGAAGGGTCTCCCTTCCCTCACAAGTAGTTTATTTTCCAAGCGAGCAAGATACATGGCATGGCAAGCATGAACATTTAGGAAGAAGGGTCTCCCTTCCCTCACAAGTAGTTTATTTTCGAAGCAAGCATGAACACGTTTATTTTCCAAGCAAGCATGACATGGCATGACATGCATGAAACGACATGATACGACAAGATAAGACAGACAAGACAAGTTTTCAAGCACGAAAAGGGCAATTTGAGTCAAGTCAAGTCCACGATGTTTTCGAGGGTTTTATCAGCTTTTATGAAAATGCAAGCATGATTATAAACTGCTTTACTCTCCTGTTATAAGATTAACTGCTTCCTGCTTATATATATATCATTGTTGCTGTACTATGACTGTTGGTTAGCATTTGGTACACGCTGAGTATTCCATGCTCAGTCGTATGTTTATGCCGGCAGGTTCTGAGGGAGCTGCTGCTCCATTCGATGTCTGTGCTCCTGACCATGGGTGGAGGAGTACGTTGAGGAGCCTGTGGAGGAACCTCAGGGTGAGGATTATTATTAGGTTGTGGTAGATTCTGAGTGGATAGCTGTGGGTGAGCTTGAGAGTTATAGTTATGTATTTTGGCGGGCATGTCCGCACTTTCTTTGCCTTATTTCTTTTGTATCGAATTTGGATCATGTATGTATATACATAGAGGTTTGTTAGACTTCCGTTGTGCTTTGTTATATGTTTCCGCTATCGTGTCCTCTTTGTATATGTTTTGTGGGTTTTTGCAGGTTATTTTGGTCAAGCAAGTCACGCATGTCATGATGAGTCGTCCAAGATTCACTCTAACTCCTAGGGTGGGTTTTGGGTCACGACATGGTGGGAGGATATTGTACACATAATGAATGCACATGTGATGCTTTATGAAATGCTTGAGGAAGAAATTATGAGCTTAAAAGACTAAAGAAAATGTAGAATACTACTTGCTTGGTAAAGTCCATGAATGAGAATACTTGAATTAAATGAAGGTTTGAAAAGCATGATTCATATAGTTTCCCTAAAATGGTGATTGTGACTCATATTTCTATATGTTTGTCTAAATTCTCATATGATTGTGATAAGAATTGTAATGCTACATGCTACTCCTCAAATCATATATATCATCATGTTTCACAAATAACTATGCATGAGCACGCATGTATATGGAGGAAATGTCAAGGAGGTTGGTAGCTCCCGTTAAGGGTGCTAACCTCTGGCTCATAAGAAAGGTATCGGACTGTCAAGGAGGTTGGTAGCTCCAGTTAAGAGTGCTAACCTCTGGCTCATAAGAAAGGTATTGGAAATGTCAAGGGGGTATATATCCCAGGGTTGTGCGGGTGCTAACCGCTGGCTCATAAGAAAAGAATCAAAAGTATCGCATTGTCAAAGAGGTTGGTAGCCCAGGGTGTGCGGGTACTAACCTCTGGGGCATAAGAAATATGGAAAGGAAAACTCGTAAGGACTCATATGTTTCATAGATATGGTTTGGTTTTCATTAGAGTTGTGATTTAATAAATGGTTATGTATGATGTTGTTTTAAATGATTATGAATTGTATCTTTCCAGTACTTGCACATAATGTTTTGCTCGTTATTATTATTGTTAGCTAGGAGCTTGTACTCGCTAAGTATTCCATGCTCAGCTGTACTTTTATGTTGACAGGTACACGAGTCCCTTTTGACATTTGTGCCCTGGGTCCTTGGGTTGAGGAGGACTATGGTGAGGAAGAGCCATATGAAGATTTAGTAGTTGAGCCTCATGCTAAGGCAAGAGACTTAGATCATTGGCCCCATAGGGGTGACTACTGAGAGAGAGAGTTACATTCTTTTGTATTTTGATAGGTGGGCATGTCCACCTTTACTGTTATGTTTGTATATGAAACTTGGAATACTTGTTAAGTTAATTAAAAAGAAAAAGTTGGTTGTGTTTCTGCCATATTTTAGCTTCCGCACTCTGTATTATATTTCTATTAGATCATGTTATGCCTTGTTCACTGTAGAATGGATTGCCAGGTTAAGTATAGTCACACCTAAAGTATCCTTTAATTCCTAGGTTTAACCAAAGACCCCCAAATGTGTTCCTATTTATAGGCCCAAGGGTTGAAACCCTTGATTTCGGGTCTTTAAAAAAATAGAGTTCCGCGATGACGATCGATCGTCGATCTTGGGATGATCAATCGTGCACACCCCCAGTAGACTATCCAATTTTCCTGGTCCCCGGTGATCGATCGTCATGCTTGGGACGATCGATCGTATGAGAACCCAAAGGTTGCCCATATTTTTTGGCCTCATGACGATCGTCATCTTGTGGCGATCGATCATTAACACAAATTTTCATCATTTTTCACCTGTAGAGCCCTTGGGGGGCATTTCCAACCTTTTCCTCAATATTTTAAGGTTCTTAAACCCCCTTGTTCATGCTGGCCATGTGTCACTGACATCCAATTTCTCATGAACTATTAATTAGACTACATAAAAGGCCAATTGGCTATGAAGACACTGTTCATTAGGTACGAAAAGTTCTGGGGTGCTACAGTTGCTGTCTTCTGAATCATCCCAAGTGGCCTTCATGGCTCTCTTCTTGTACTTCGTAGACACTCCGATCTCATATGTCCTGGCTTCTTGCATTCATAGCATGTGATCAGTTCCTTCTTGCTTGGTTCTTCCTTTGCTATTTCTTTAGAGAACTCCTTTTTAAATGTCCTCTTCTTGAAGTTCTTCTTGTGTTTCAGAATTTTTTTTAACTTCCTCGCCATCAGTGAGAAGTGTCGCAACCCAAAACCCACCCTAGGAGTTAGAGTGAACTTTGGACGACCAATCATGGCTTACATGACTTGCTTGACAAACCAACCTGCAAAAATCCACAGAGCATATACAATAGAGGATATAAGCAGTGGAAACATAACTATAAAACACAGCGGAAGTCTAACCACCTCTAAGTATATACACATGGAAATCCAAGTTTATACAAAAAGTAACCAAAAGAAAGTGCGGACAAACCCTGTAGAGCCCCGGACCTTTTCACATTTATGCATGACCCTTCGTAGCCATTTTTCCTTTAAAGTAATGCAATTAATAAATAAGGAAGAAATTTGAAATTCCCGAAACGTCAGAAATGTTCGTTTTCGAAGTACGAACCCAACGCAAGTTGAATCGTCAAAATCGGGCGAACGAGTCAAAAGTTATGGCCAAAACAGTTTGGACCTGCAGACCACCGATCGCTCGGTCCATGGAGCGATCGATCGGTCCAAAACCGATCGCTCGGAGGCTATCGACTGGTCAAGATTTTTGTATGGAGAAATTTTCCAGAGAGTGAAATTTTAACCGATCGCTCGGTTATGAAACCGATCGATCGGTAGGCAACCGATCGATCGGTCATTAACACCGATCGCTCGGTCCTCGCGTTTTACAGAATTTTCACTAAGGGCATTTTCGGCATTCGGGTGTTATACCCTTTCTTATATAGGATTACCCGAGCCTTTAGGGCTCATTCTCAACCCTTAGAAGATTTGGGAGATTAGAGAGAAAGGAGAAGGTTTTCCAAAACCTAGGTTTTCATTTTGGAGAGAAATCAAAGGGTTTTGAAACCCTAGATCAACCTCAAGCTCGATTTCTTCAAGATTTCGGTTCAAGCATTCGTGGAGCTCGTGTGGGGCACTCTCCTCAAGCTAGGGCAGCAACTCACGTGCGTTTGGTGGAGGATTTCTTCCCCCATTTGTCAAGGTCGGTACTTTTTACTACCCTCCTAGTTATAGCCTCTCATTTCCTTATTCCTTCTTGTTTTCCTTCATATATATATATATTATGAGATGGGTGGCATGTATGGTAAATGGAGAGGGATGTTGGCGAATGGATGCCGTGTGGATGATGTAATGAATGAATGGGGAAGGGCATTGTACTAATAATAAACATACAAGTGTGATGTGAGTATAACCCACCTAGAAAAGCATGTTGTAGGGTTAATGAATAATGAATGTACCATGTTTGATGAAATGCCAAGGTGAATAAAATGAATGATAAATTAAGAAAATGCATGTTTAAGGTTTATGGAAATTGCTAGGGTTATGATAGTGTGATTGTTCACTTTCCCTAAATGATATCAATATTAAATTGCCCAAATCATTGATGTTATGTGTTACGAATTACTCAAATGCCATATTTAATTCCAAATGCAAGTATGCACACGACCTCACGAGCACGCATACATGACATGATTTTACTGAGGTTTTCAAGAATGGGATTTAGAGGTGGGGCATATCGTACGATATGTTTTACCTCGCTTTTGGCAAGGACAAGACAATCATGCATTTTCATAAGAAGGGTCTCCCTTCCCTCACAAGTGCATACATCACATAAGAAGGGCCTCCCTTCCCTCGCAAGTACATCTCACAAGAACATCTCACAAGTGAAAGGACATGACATGAGCATTTAGGAAGAAGGGTCTCCCTTCCCTCACAAGTAGTTTACTTTTCCAAGCATGATACAAGCATGACATGGCACGGCATGACAAGCATGGGCATTTAGGATGAAGGGTCTCCCTTCCCTCACAAGTAGTTTACTTTCCAAGCAAGCATGACATGGCATGACATGCATGATACGATAAGATAAGACAAACATGACAAGTTTTCAAGCAAGGAAATGGTGTTTTCAGTCAAGTCAAGTGCACGGTGTTTTCAAGGGTTTTATCGGCTTTTATGAATTCAAGCATGATTATATACTCCTTTGCTTTATTGTCATGATATGAATTATTCCTGCTTTATATGCTTGAATTGTTTCCTGCTTTATATATGTGAAATGCTTCCTGCTTCCTATACTGCTATGGTTTTGCTATGACTATTGGTTAGTATTTAGTACCCGCTGAGTATTCCATGCTCAGCCGTACTTCTTATGTCGGCAGGTTCTGAGGGAGCTGCTGCTCCATTTGATATCTGTGCTCCGAGTCCATGGGTGGAGGAGGAGTACGTCGAGGAGCCTTTTGAGGAACCTCCAGTAGAGGGTTACCTTTAGGTGGTTGTAGATTCTGAGTGGATTAGCTGTGGGTGAGATGAGAGATTATATCCATGTATTTTGGCGGGTCTGTCCGCACTTTCTTTTGGTTACCTTTTTGTATAAACTTGGACCATATGTATATACTTAGAGGTTTGTTAGACTTCCGCTGTGTTTTATAGTTATGTTTCCGCTATAATGTCCTCTATTGTATATGCTCTGTGGGGTTTTGCAGGTTGGTTTGTCAAGCAAGTCATGTAAGTCATGATTGAGTCGTCCAAGATTCACTCTAACTCCTAGGGTGGGTTTTGGGTCGCGACAAACCCGCCAAAATACATGAATGTATATCTCTCATCTCACCCACAGCTAATCCACTCAGAATCTACAACCACCTAATAGTAACCCTCTACTGGAGGTTCCTCCAAAGGTTCCTCGACGTACTCCTCTTCCATCCATGGACCAGGAGCACAAACATCAAATGGAGCAGCAGCTCCCTCAGAACCTGCCGACATAAGAAGTACGGCTGAGCATGGAATACTCAGCGGGTACTAAATACTAACCAACAGTCATAGTATACAGATAGCATACATAAAGTAGGAAACAATTTACACATATAGAACAGGAACAATTTATATCATACAAGGAAGCAAAGCAATTTATAATCATGCTTGTATTTCGTAGAAAGCCGATGAAACCTCTTGAAATCATTGTGCGCTTGACTTGACTTGAAATATCATTTTCGTACTTGAAAGCTTGTCTTGTCTATCTTGCTTGATTCTTGTATATTGTGTCATGTCATGCATGTCATACGTGCTTGCTTGTGATCATGTAACTTGTGAGATATCCTTGTGAGATGCGCTTGTGAGATGCACTTGTGAGGGAAGGGAGACCCTTCTTTATACTATGCACTTGCGAGGGAAGGGAGACCCTTCTTCATGATATGTATGCATGTACTTGTGAGGGAAGGGAGGCCCTTCTTTATGCTATGCACTTGTGAGTGAGGGGAGACCCCTCGTGGGATGTTTGTTCTTGTTTTCTTGTGAAAATCGAGGTAAAACATATCGTAGGATATGTCCCACCTCTCAACCTTGTTCTTGAAAGCCTCGGTAAATTCATGTCATGCATGCCATGCTTGTGGGATAGTGTGCATACTTGCATTTGAATTTAAACATGACATTTGGGTAATTTCACAACACATATAACATCAATGATTGAGCAATATAATATTCATATCATTAGGGAAAGCAAGAAAACACACTATCATAGGCCCTAGCAATATCCATAATTTATTAGGCATGCATTTCCTAGTTTACAACTCACTTTATTCACCTTGCATTTCATCAAACATGGTGTGTTCATTATTCATTTAAACCTAAATCATGCTTTTCTAGGTGGGTTATGCTCACATCACACTTGTATGTTCATTATTAGTACAATGCCCTTTCCCATTCATTCATCACATCATCCACACGGCATCCAATCGCCAACATCCATCTCCATTCACCATTCCCATTCGCCATTCACAACCCATCTCATAATACATGTGTAAATGAAGGAAAACAAAGAGAAATAAAGAAAAGAGAAACTGTAACTAGGAGGGTAGCAAGAAGTACCGACCTTCAAGAAATGAGGAAGAAACCCCCTTCCAAAAACAACCGTGAGTTACTGCCCTAGCTTGAGGAGATGCTCCTCACGAGTGCTTGAGCCGTGATCTTGGAGAAAAACCGGACTTGAAGTGATCTAGGGTCTCAAAACCCCTTTGATTCTTCTCCAAAATGGAAACCCTAGGTTGGAATCGCCTTCTCCCCTTTCTCCTATTCTCTCAAACCCTCTAAGTGTTGAATGATGCCCTAAAGGCTCGGGTTAAACTCTTAAGGTAAGAGTGAACCGACCAAAAGACCATAATACCCTTACTGATATTTCTGTAAAAACACGAGTGTGAATAGTGCCGAACACATTGTGCTGTGAACAGTGCCGAACACGTTGTGCTGTGAACAGTGCCAAACACGTTGTGCTGTGAATAGTGCTGAACACGTTGTGCTGTGAACAGTGCCGAACACGTTGTGCTGTGAATAGTGCTGAACACGTTGTGCTGTGAACAGTGCCGAACACGTTGTGCTATGAACAGTGCCGAAAACGTTGTGCTGTGAACAGTGCCGAACACGTTGTCTTATGTACAACGTGCCCGTTGTGCTGTACAACGTACACGTTGTTTGCTGCACGACGTACCCGTTGTCTGTTGTACAACGGATGCACAACGTACACGTCGTGAGCTGTACAACGTACTCGTTGTTTACTGTACAATGTACCCGTTGTCTGTTGCACAACGGATGGACAACGTATACGTTATCAGAGTACGTTGTTGAGCACGATATCAGAGCTACGTCCTTAGTGCTTTCCGAGCTACGTCCTTAGCGCCTTCCGAGCTACGATTGCCTACAGGTCCAGACTATTTTGGCCATATCTTTTGACTCGTTCGTCCGATTTTGACGATTCAACTTGCGTTGGGTTCGTACTTCGAAAAGGAACATTTTTGACGTTTCAAAATTTCCAATTTCTTCCATATTTATTAATTATACCTCTTTAAAGGAAAAATGGCAACGAAAGTGCCATGTATTAAGCATGAAAAGTCTGGGGCTCTACAAGAAGTCTTCATCTTCTTCACTTTCCTCTTCTTCTTCACTCTCAATAGGTTGAGAGGCTTTCAAGGCCAATCCTCTTCTTGGTCTAGTTTCATCAATTGATATTCCTTCATTATGACTTCATGAGTCATAAGTGAACCCAGCTGCTCATCCATAGTTTATTTGGTGAGGTCTTTGGCTTCTTGAATAACAGTAACCTTTGGAGACCAGTCCTTTGGCAGTGATCTCAGTATTTTCCTCACTGTTTCTGCATTAGCATATGTTTTACCAAGAGATTTTAAACCATTAGTAGTGTTAGTAAAACGTGTAAACATATCTGCAATGGACTCATCCTTTTCCATTTTAAACAGTTCATATTTGTGAACTAACATATTGATGTTTTCATCTTTAACTTGGTTAGTTTCTTGATATGTAACCTACAATTTATCCCGAATTTCTTTGGCTGAGTCACAGCCAAATACTCTATTGAACTCTTGGGGACTAAGGGCACAATAGAGGTTATTAATGGCTTTGGCATTAATCGGATTAGCTTTATATTGGCTTCATCCCATTCTTCCTCAACCTTAGGAACTCGCACATCATTGATGGTCTTGCAAGGAAGATGGGGACCATTGATGATTACCTTCCAGCATTGATAGTCTAGAGATTGGAGGTAATACATCATTTTGGTCTTCCAGTAATTATAGTGCTCTCCATTGAACAAGGGTGGTCTGGTTGTGGATTATCCTTCTCCTAGGCCAACTGAAATTAACATTAAGATCTTTAAACTCTTAAGATCTTTTAGATCAACTAAGAGTTACAGGCTCTGATACCACTTGTTGCCCAGATATGGACCCTAGAGGGGGGGGGGTGAATAGGGTCAATGGCAGTTTAAAAAAAAAATTCCCTTTAAATGTGAAAAATGAAAAACTAAAGGAAAATGCAGTAAAGACAAAGCACAAGAAGGAGAGAAAGAGTTAAGGAATACAAACTCAGATTTGTTATCGAGGTTCGGCAAACCCAGCCTACTCCCCGCCTCAAGTAACACCCACTTAGAGGATTCTACTACAGTCCACGACTGTACAGACTTCTTAATCTGGTGAAGCCTAAACCTTTTACAATCTCTCTTTCGGTCAAGATAAAACCATCAATAACCCCTCTTTCGGTCAGGGCCAAACCATCAACCAATAGAGCATAATCCTCTCTGTTTTACATGAAGCAGTAGCTTCACTTGTAGAACACACAAGTTTTTGGATGATTACAATGAAAGATTTTGGATATTAAATCCGAAATAAAAACTCCTTTAAGAGTTGGATTTGAATGGAATATCAAACTCTATGAAATCTCTCAAGTGGAAGATTGGTATTCAGCTCAATGAGAAAAACAGAGTATCGTTTTTCAGATTTGGGATTTTTGGTGAATGATTTTCAATTAAATAGTGTAAAAGTCAGTGTGTTGTTGTTGGATCATTCAAAGATCAGCTATATTTATAGTGATCTGAAATTTATTACCGTTTGATGAGCATTGAATACGAAATACCCGTTGTAAATATAGTCGTTGGCATTAAATGCGATTTTTCAGAACTTTCCCGAACTATCTAGTCAATTAGAGGAGCCTTCTGATCGGCTGGATGGCAAGAACTAGGTTTTATGAGTTTTGCTCTATCCAGTCGATTAGAGGGTGGAGTGATCGGCTGGATGGACCACCTGATCAACTGGATGATCCACCTGATCGGCTAGATAGACCAAAAGACCTCTAGTTTTTGGTTTATCTGGTTTTTAATGCTTTTTCTTAGACTTTAATGATTTGCAAAAATTCCAAAGTCTTTTAATATGCTAATAATGAAAGTATGCCACTTTTTAATTTTAGAAACACAGTTCTTGGGGGGCATACATCGAATCCCATGATTAGACTAAGATTCTAATTGATTTTATTCAATGAAGGTTAGAATAACATTCCCCTTTACGACTTTGAAATTGTTAAGTCAAATCCACATAAGAATAGTACTCGTAAAACTTCACAAGTGTCAAGTCTCCTGTCGATTCACACGAACCTTCTTTTTCCTTTAAAGTTTTCTCTAATGGAAGCTAATGGCCCTTCCAAATTTCATGCTCTTTTATCTTTTCTTCTTTTCTTTGATCCAAGAACCTCTCTTGATCAAACAAGATCCAATCTTGATCTTCAAAGAACTTGTTCTTGATCATCAAGATCAAAAACCAAACAAAAAGGAAGAAGGGGAAGGGTGACCGTACACCCTCAAAGGGGGAGAGGGCTGGGCGTAAACTTGAGGAGAGGGAGAGAAGAAAAATTTTTGGAGAATTATATTCCTTAAAGGGCTGGGCATCCACTCCTTTATATAAGTTCCCTCTTGGTTGCTTGAATTGTAATCCAATTATAATTCATTAACCTTATCCTAATCCAATTATGATTCCTCAATAGTTTCCTTTATTGATTATTCTCCTAATCCAATTAGGATTAATCTTAAAAGAAACTAACCTTATCCATTAGTAACTAATCTTATCCTTATCCAATAAGGAATCTTGAATTAGTAACTAAATAATGGAATCCCTAACAATTAGAGAATCTTTAATTAGTAACTAACTAACTAACCAACCTTATCTAATAAGGATATTAGTTATTAGAACCTAATTAAAATAATAAGAAATTATTATTCCTCCTTGAAGTGGGCATCCCACCCTAGGTGGGTCCCACCCCACACGCCTAAAGGGTTTCCAAAACCCTCTTGGTCACTTCAATTATTCTTTTATAATAATTCCCAATGGGTCCTACCCATTTGGTTTTTCACATCTAATGTGATTCCACCTTTTAGAGCTTCACTATACCATATAGTGATTACTTAGAGAAATTAATTAATTTAATTAATAATTAAATTAAATACTTTAAGAAGGTCCTTGTGTGTGAGATCTAAAGGGATCTCCTATTTCCGGTTGTGGGACCAAGTACTCAACCTTTTTGGTTGAAGCATTGTTACTAGGAAACACTTTTCATACACTCCATTAGGATTATAGAATTTTATCTATATCCCTGGACTTCCACCAATCACAATTAATGTCCATTGACACAATGTGATTAACCTTTAGAAATTAGAGAATTGCTTGTAAGTACCATCTCACGTTATGTTTACAAATAAATCCTTCCACATTCCGATATCACTTGTAAGCTTCCGGGATTGAAACAATTCCACTATCTTAGTCCCTAGCTTATGAATAGAACTCTTTCTCATGATTACTTTTTCATTGAACTGAACCTCCAAAACACTTTTGAAGGAACATTAGAAAAGAACAGACATATATATTTATATATATTTTTCCATATTAAAAATATCAACTTCGATAAAAACCATTTTACCGAAAAGCACCAGTACTGGATTTAACAGTTTAGTTCAACAAGTATCACCTTGATATCATTATCTCCAATTAAGGAGTTGTGGATTCCTTATTAAGTGTTTACACACTTCTCCAAACATTGTGTACATGACCCAACGTACCCAGAGTTAGTCTTGTGTATTGGACATTGCCGATTGGTACATCAAAGCCATATAGATAGATGTCTGAGAAGATGATGTTAACCTCTCAGGTCTAAGGGCAATTTTTCAAATGGATAACCCTAATACAATCTGACAGTGTATTCCATAGGGTATCCACTAGTGACCCCGTTCTGTATTATGTACTTGCTACATATACTCACATGTTAGTCAAGAGTCACCACTCTGTGAATGAGATTCATCGCACTATCTCATAGAACTACACATTTGCAAGCCATGATGAAGTACGGCGCCCAACCAGTACTCTAGAGGCTTCGAACAATATTACGTTTACAAGGAACCGAAAAATCATATCTCCTCGCAACCTTTGCATGATTTTCCTACAATGTTACCTATGGAACTTTATGTCATCGTCATATGAGACAGTAATTAATATAAATACCCTTTATAGTTGGTTGTGTGAAGATGATGCTTGTCTAATCAACATAGAAAAGTCTCTAATTGGCTTTCGAGGGCATATATGTCCAACAATCTCCCACTTGCACTCTAAGCCAATTAGATGTAATACCCATCTTCTCATTGATGTTTCTCAAACACCAATTGAGACATAACTTAATATGTATGGGTCTGTCATGTCTACTTTACCACAACTATTGTAGTGATGCAATAACACTTGCAACTCTTGCAAATTTATTATCAAAAACCACTGTCTTAAAAGACTAAACAAAAATGATACTGTCCAACAGTCATTTTCAGAAGTTAACATGCTTGTGCTTTACCATTGTACAATGCTCCGGACTAATCTGACCAATATCTTATCATAACAACATGTGATAAATATCCGGTATAGTACAAGTATACTTTCTCATGATATCATATATCTAAAAGAAACAGATTCCATCCCATAAAGGTAGAAACTCTTTTCTTGGAATCTTACTTGCACGAAAACATGATTGTTATTAGGAGAATAACAATATCATTTTCTTTTTGTCTCTAAACCATTTAGGACTAAGAAAACATGATGTCAAAGTTTTTGTCCTTTATTATAAAATCGCTAGATCAAATCTAAGAGAAGAATACTATTCATACTTCATTCACAATGAAAAGAATATTATCTTTGCATAGAGTCAGGAAAGTAATTATGCTCCCACTAACCAATTTGCACACAAATGATACTTTTATTCTTAGATGAAATCAAACAGTTTGATTACTTCATCAAAATAAAAGTTAGTCCATCTACAAATTCTGGGACCTGTGGGTTCTAGTGTACTGTTTAGGTATAGTGAGAGTAGAGAGTTGATCTCTATCAATTCTCATAGTTATCGGTCTATTGGGCTTCCGCTTCTAGAACAATTCTAGATTCAGTTTCTCTACTAGTAAACTTGTATTCCTGTTTACAAATATCTTTTGTTATCCAGAAATAGAGACTAAGTATCTCTTATGCAAATCCCAAGCTCATCTTCCATCAAATCATATCCAATATAATTCGATTTAACAACACCATCATGCTATGGTTTGTTATGGGAATTATTTGAGACAAGATGTAATGAGAGTAAATTTTGAAATTTCTATTAAGAGGTACTCTTCTCAATCATGAAAAACTTACCTAGCTGTTTCTTTATTTCAATGCAGAATTCCTTGAACTTTTCAAAGAAAGTGAAATAAAGTTAGCTACCTCTTAATGGAAGATTCATATAATTATGATCATCCAACTTTTGTCTCATTCCCAAGTAGAAGTTTTATCTTCTTAGATTTCTCCTTCTCCTGTACAAACATGAAACTATTGCACTTAAGCAAGATCATACCAAGCATTAGGAGCTGGAGGTTCCAACAATTAAGTTGGACTTGATGAGTATAGAAATTGGACAATCCTTCCAAAGGTTTGTCTTGTATCCAATGACCAATTGCTTTACTATAAAGTACAATCCTTATACTTTCCTTTCTTCTCTAAAGAGCCCTTGTCCATACTACCAGAATACCTTTCCAATGGAAAATCTTGGATTTCTTTCCTTTGCATAAATGCTCAGGATTTAGAAAAATCCAACTCTTTTGAACATCTTTGCAAGGAGCATTGAACTCTTCAAAGGTTCTTAGCCATATGCAACATGTGAGATTTCAGAAAATCTGATTTCCTACTTGTTCAACATAACCATATTAAAGGACTCCGGGAGTTTGTCGAGAATCATATCCTCTTATCCCATAAATTTATTCCAATTTATCTCAGTACCAAGAGTTGGGATTTATGAATCCAATGATCTCTATCATATTCTTTGTGACTGGGTTTCCCTAGTCAACTTGGTGTCTACTCGTCCTTTTATATAGTAAACTGCCTAGCAGCCCTATTGTATTCTCTAAACATCTTAAATAACATTTACCATTAGTTGTAAGAACTTGGATAATTCTTTAGATAGTAAGCACAAACTTAAGATTCCTTTTCCATTCCAAACACTTTGAATTGGTTAAGAGATTCTCATTAAAGTCTTGGTAAGGTGGTTATAGAATGACATGACAATTAAAACTTACATCATAATTTCATACATTATAATATCATTAGATCAGGGCTTTTGATCTTTGATGATATTGCTCATCATTCAATCAAATTTCATAGACCCCTCAATCTATAAAATTAGGAAATATGCTACTTCATATTTCTGATGAGCATTGGGTGCCTTATAATACACATGCAATCTTCCATTTTAGGATAGTACCACACATGCACTACAAGGTGGATAGTAACTATCCATCACTGATCATCTCATGCAAAACTCCTTATGTAAATCAGTGATTCCCATTTTTCTTGTGACCTCCAAGGACAACATGACTGTCACTGTTTCAGCCGCCTGTTCCTTGGTTAAGTGAAACTCATCATTCTGGTTCGTCATATGATCAAGTAGGGCTGTGCCCCCATTTTAGTTGACACTCCCTATCAGGTCATACACAAACCAATCTACTATAGAAATAAGACTCTAGGAGTTTAACTTAGACTGAATTATGTCAATACCTTTTGGCAACACAAGACTCAGGCTAATTACTTCCTAATCTTATTGATAATGGAAGGTCATAGGGCAATATTATCCCGTAGGATAGATTAGCCCATTTAATTCACTTAATATTTTTCTTGAGGGAAAACAAAATATCATGAATAAATTATACATCTAATGTATATATCAAAAGCATTCACAATATTTATCATTGTATCACATGTATAAAATAATAGACAAAATCATCACATGATAATAAATCAAATTTCGTTTTAATTAGATCAAACTAATTCCAATGAACTCCCACTAGCCCCAGAAATCTTAATGGATCTAATCCAAGGGTACAAAGGTCATTTTTAACATCAGTGGGCTTTAAAAGGTTCATACATCCATATGATGGACCATTGGTCATACCAAGCACCATGGGCCCAAAATAACAATTATAAAGTGTCCATGTGCATCACTAAAACCCATAAGTAAAAATGGACTATATTACCCTTTAATTCTCTCCGAATTATTTTTAGCACATTAGGGTTCACCAACCCTTAGTCTAAAAGAAATTATGGAAGTCTTTAAACAACTCTCTAAGACCTCTACTAGGATCTATAAGTGTCAATCAAGCACTTTCCATAATCGTGAATATTGTTAGCCTACATCTATGCCAATTAAGGCACAATTATCTTATAATCATGCAAGTAACATATTCCACGTAAAAATTTCAACATGGACTACATGCATCACTTCCAAAAGGGCTATAATAATGTGTTTTATTTAAACACAAACTTTTTATGTTTCAACAAGACACATATTGTGGGGTTTGATCCAATTATCCAAAATTTGTACAAAAAACGATAATCACATTATCACAAGGGTTATGGACTTTTCTAAGCAACTAAAAGCTATAACAAATCATCACATGAAATACATAATAAAGCCGCACAATGGGTCTACATGATCATGCTATCTTAGAAATCCTACAACTACTCTTGTAGAACGCCTTCTAAGATTTATTCTCCATGCGATCACCATCATCTTCTATCATCAATTCGATTTCCCCATAGAGAAAAACCAGCAACTCCTAATACTAAGATTACATCATATTCAAAATAAGAAACCTTGAGAAACCACCCAAAATAGGGTGCTCAAGGGGAGTACAACTCATAAGAAGAAAGAGAAGAGAATAAAGAGAGAAGAAGGCATGATTATGGAACCCGTCCACCATTCAACAAGAATATATATTAACAATTCATCAACTAAGAATAATAACATGGCATGACAAATTACTAAGAAAGTCCATAACCTCAACAAGGGTTTTGTTAACCTTAGGGAAACTCTTTCCCATATGGTTAAGGCCTCTATTAACATTTAATAGATAAACCCTAGAGCAAAGAAAGCAAGCATGTCAAGAATGAATTCTTAGGGATTTTAGATCATCATTAAAAGAAAACAATTTTCCTTTAATGCTTGGAAAGTCATTAAGAGAAACAATTTCTCTAAAATTTAATCTAACCCTAAAACTCATCCTCACATTCCTCAATTGATAAACAAATAGAAAACACCATATTAAATTCGGCTAGGCTAGGGATCTAATCTCTTCCATATTATTTTGATCTAATAACTATTAAAAGACCAAAATAAAAATCTGCAAATTGCTAATTTATATTATCACTTTATATTGATTCCAAAAATAAATTCAAAATCAATAATAGGTGAATTCAAAATTTTCCATAAGGGCCAACTGCTTTAGGGATTATTTGACTTAACAATTAAATAAAATAATACCCTAAACAATAGTGTTAAATGTCCATAAAATAATTGATCTCTGGCAATTAAAATTCACTTGAGATAAAACCCTGTATCTCAACCAATGGCATTTATGTAATTACTTGATTAACTATTAATCAAATAAAAACTTATAAATACTATATAGCCGGTAATTCTGAGCACATGTAATTGATCCAAATCAACTACAATAATTATGGTATTATTCCTATAAACTTTTTAGGAAACCATAAAAGATATCATAATTAACATTTAATTAAATGATAGCCCGTGGACTTGAAGCAGATAATTAAACAATTTAATTAAATCTCAGGCCGTGCTCTCGAATCAAATAATTAAACAATTTAATTAATTGATAGCCCATAAAACGATTTAATAGCATCCCATGCTCTCAAATCAAATAATGGAATTTAGAAAAAATTTGAAAGCCTCTTGGAAAATTAATTTAGAAAACTCCTTTTCCTGCTTTAAATTTTTGACTCAAGTTTTGACCCTCAAAAGGATTGATTCTGGAAAAACTTTCTTCACAAAAGTTGTAGATCTTTTCGACGACTTCGAAATGATGTAATGACAAACCTGAATCGGACTTACGGTCATAAAGTTATGGCCAAAATACCAAAACTGTATCGATTCTTCTAATCAAATACAAATCTGAAAATCCACAAATCAATTTAAATCGAAATAAGCTTTAATCTCCAAGAACGCTTAAGCAAGGGTGTCTAACACCATGAGATTTATTAATTAACATTTAATAAATAAAAACTCATCTGTATATGCTAGCCAAAATTTCAATGGGTATTTAAGTGGTTTAAATCAAAGGGAAAACTTGCCCGGGGCTCACAACAATAAATTAAACAATTTAATTTAATATTCTAAAAGGATCTCTAAATCCTTAAAGGCTATAATCAAGATTTAGATATCTCTAAATACCTATCCCTTATGAAAAGATGTTTTGAAAATATCCAAAACCGATATTAGTATCACACTAATTTATAAGGGTTTGATCCTTCCCTCAATAACTAGAGGGATCCCTTAGCCCTAATAAATGATTATCCAATAATCAAGAATCTAGAAGATTGATTCATTAGGGTAACCAAAAATCATAGGGGAGGCATTCTTGATATAATTAAAATTTGATTATACCCTAAAATCAAAGAGAAGCATAGCCAAGGCTCTAATACCACCGAAAGTATGCCTCTTTTTAATTTTAGAAACACAGTTCTTGGGGGGCATACATCGAATCCCAAGACCTGACTAAGATTCAAATTTATTTTATTCAATGAAGGTTAGAATAACATTCACCTTTACGACTTTGAAATTGTTAAGTCAAATCCACATAAGAATAGTACTTGCAAAACTTCACAAGTGTCAAGTCTCCTGTCAATTCACACGAACCTTCTTTTCTCTTTAAAGCTTTCTCTAATGGAAGCTAATGGCCCTTCCAAATTCCATGTTCTTTTATCTTTTCTTCTTTTCTTTGATCCAAGAACCTCTCTTGATCAAACAAGATCCAATCTTGATCTTCAAAGAACTTGTTCTTGATCATCAAGATCAAAAACCAAACAAAAAGGAAGAAGGGGAAGGGTGACCGTACACCCTCAAAGGGGGAGAGGGCTGGGCATAAACTTAAGGAGAGGGAGAGAAGAAAAAATTTTGGAGAATTATATTCCTTAAAGGGCTGGGCATCCACTCCTTTATATAAGTTCCCCCTTGGTTGCTTGAATTGTAATCCATTTATAATTCATTAACCTTATCCTAATCCAATTAGGATTCCTCAATAGTTTCCTTTATTGATTATTCTCCTAGTCCAATTAGGATTAATCTTAAAAGAAACTAACCTTATCCATTAGTAACTAATCTTATCCTTATCCAATAAGGAATCTTGAATTAGTAACTAACTAACTAACTAACTAACTAACCTTATCTAATAAGGATATTAGTTATTAGAAACTAATTAAAATAATAACAATTATTATTCCTCCTTGAAGTGGGCGTCCCACCCTAGGTGGGTCCCACGCCAGACGCCTAAAGGGTTTCCAAAACCCTCTTGGTCACTTGAATTATTCTTTTATAATAATTCCCAATGGGTCCTACCCATTTGGTTTTTCACATCTAATGTGATTCCACCTTTTAGAGCTTCACTATACCATATAGTGATTACTTAGAGAAATTAATTAATTTAATTAATAATTAAATTAAATACTTTAAGACGGACCTTGTGTGTGGGATCTAAAGGGATCTCCTATTTCCGGTTGTGGGTCCAAGTACTCAACCTTTTTGGTTAAAGCATTGTAACTAGGAAACACCTTTCCTACACTCCTTTAGGATTATAGAATTTTATCTATATCCCTGGACTTCCACCAATCACAATTAATGTCCATTAACACAATGTGATTAACCTCCAGAAATTAGAGAATTGCTTGTAAGTACCATCTCACAATATATTTACAAATAAATCCTTCCACATTCTGATATCACTTGTAAGCTTCCGGGATTGGAACAATTCCACTGTCTTAGTCCCTAGCTTATGGATAGAACCCTTTCTCATGATTACTTTTTCATCGAACTGAACCTCCAAAACACTTTCGAAGAAACATTGGAAAAGAACTGACATATATATTTATATATACCTTTGCATATTAAAAATATCAACTTCGATAAAAACCATTTTACCGAAAAGCACCAGAACTGGATTTAACAGTTCAGTTCAACAAGTATCACCTTGATATCATTATCTCCAATTAAGGAGTTGTGGATTCCTTATTGAGTGTTTACACACTTCTCCAAACATTGTGTACATGACCCAACGTACCTGGTGTTAGTCCTGTGTATTGGACATTGCCGATTGGCACATCGAAGCCATATAGACAGATGTCTGAGAAGAAGTTAACCTCTCAGGTCTAAGGACAATTTGTCAAATGGATAACCCTAATACAATCTGACAGTGTATTCCATAGGGTATCCACTAGTGACCCCGTTCAGTATTATGTACTTGCTACATATACTCATATGTTAGTCAGGAGTCACCACTCTCTGTGAATGAGATTCATCACACTATCTCATTAAACTACACATGTGCAAGCCATGATGAAGTACGGCACCCAACCTGTAGCACCCCGAACCTTTTCATCCTTAATGAATAGAACCTTCATAGCAAATTGGCCGTTTTTGTAGTCTAATTAATAACTAAGGGAGATATCAGAAATTCTGAAATGTCAGAAATGTTCGTTTTCGAAAGACGGATTCAACGCAAGTTGAATCGTCGAAATCCGACGAGCGAGTCAAAAGATATGGTCAAAACAGTCCAGACATACAGAGCACCGATCGCTCGGTCCAGTCAACGATCGATCGGTCCATAACCGATCGATTGGTAGCTATCGCATTGTCAGAAATTTTGTATGGGGAAATTTTCCAGAGAGTGAGTTTTTGACCGGTCGATCGGTCATAAACACCGATCGCTCGGTAGGCAACCGATCGATCGGTCATTAACACCGATCGCTCGGTCTTCGCGTTTTTGCAGAAATTTCAGTAAGGGCGTTTTCGTCTTTTGGGTGTTAAACCCTTACCCATAAGGGTTTGCTCGACCCTTTGAGGCCTCACTTATAACATTTGAGGGATTTTGAGAGATAGAGAGAGAAGAGGAGAAAGCTCTAACCTAGGGTTTGGATTTGAGAAGGAAATCAAAGGGGGTTTAAGAACCATAGCTCACCCCAACTCGAGTTGCTTCAAAATCAAGGCTCAAGCTCGTGTGTGAACCATTCTCCAAGCTAGGGCAGCAACCCAAGCACGTTTTTGAAAGGGATTTCTTCCCCAACTCAAGCTTCTTCAAGCAAAGGCTTCATCTTCCAAGTTAGAGCTTCAATCAAGGTCCCTAGCAAGGATCAAGCCTTGATTCAAGGTTAGTACACCCTACTAACTTACCCTAGCAATAAATCTAGGTTTTCCTTATGAAATGTGATTTATGCTATTATGTTTGCCTCCCATATGAAATGTATCATCTCCAATGAACCTAAATAAGATAAGAAAAAGGTATGGATGTGTGTGGGTGTTGATGTGGCGATTGGATGCCGAGATGTATGTTGGGTGATGTGGGTGATGGAAATGGTGGATGGGTACTTTACCAAAAATGAACATACCTTGATTTTTGGATGGAAAGTAGGCACTAAAAAGAAGAAGATGAACCATTAAGGAACCTTGCATGCTATGTGTTTGACAAAATGCCTAAACTAGGAATAAATGACATAAATGAAGAAAATGAAAGTAGACCTTATGCATGTGTTCTTATGAATGATGAACTATTCAAATGCCACGTAGATTACTCAAATTCCTATATGGTTATACTGTGGATTGAATTGCTATACACTACTCTTCATGTCACATTGTCATCATGATATTTCAAGTGCTACAAACACCACACATGCATGCATGAAACCGGTTTTTCCAAGAGTGTAATTGTATATGAAATGGAACAAGAACATAACAAGGAGGTTGGTAGCCCAAGGAAGGGTGCTAGCCTCTGGCTCACAAGCGAAATGAATCAAGAACATGACAAGGAGGTTGGTAGCCCAAGAAAGGGTGCTAGCCTCTGGCTCACAAGTAAAATGAATCGAGAACATGACAAGGAGGTTGGTAGCCCAAGAAAGGGTGCTAGCCTCTGGCTCACAAGTAAAATGAATCAAGAACATGACAAGGAGGTTGGTAGCCCAAGGAAGGGTGCTAGCCTCTGGCTCCCAAGAGAAATGGAACAAGAACATGACAAGGAGGTTGGTAGCCTAAGGAAGGGTGCTAGCCTCTGGCTCACAAGTATACAAGTCAAGAACAAATCAAGACATGAAATACAAGACAAGACACGACACACATACAAGATTTGACCGAGACACGAACAAGGTTTCCGAGACATGAGTTTTACCGAGGTTTTTGCATTCATACACGCATGTCAAGATATGGCTATGTGTCTTATGCTTTCACTATTGCTTTAAATTAATATTTTGTATTGCTCACTGTTGTTATGCTTTCGCTATTGTTATGGTTAGCTAGTAGTTTGTACTCGCTGAGTATTTCATGCTCAGCCGTACTTTTATGTCGCCAGGTACTGTGGATGTCCTCGACCCCGGGCCTTGGGTCGAGGAGGAGTATGTAGAGGAGAGGGAGCCACCTATCCCATGGCAGTCTCAGGAGGATGGGGACTTGGATGTGTGGCCATACCTCGACTACTGTTGAGAGGAGAGGGTTAGAGAGTTCCTTTTTGTATTTTGATAGGTGGGCATGTCCACCTTTACTTTGATTGTATTTAGTATATGTTAACTTGGAATACAATATGGAGTTATAGAATAAAAGAAAAAGTTGGCTTATGCTTCCGCACTTATGTTTAGTTTCCGCGCTCTGATTATCATTGTATTATATTATGTTTAGCCTCTTGCATTACAGGATGGTTTGACAGGTACACGTAGTCACCTCTAAAGTATCCCTTAACTCCTAGGGGGTATTTTGGGGCGTGACAGAAGTGGTATCAGAGCTCTAGGCATTAGAGTCCCTAGGGTCACTTAGATGATTGAACAAGGTATTAGAATCACCTTAGAAAGTTGTATTCGAAGTATAGACTAACAAGTTAGTCCTAGTCAAAGTAGGTTGAACTTCAACCGAACATGGAGTCCTACGCTAGGAACATGAATTGTATGTGATGCCATTGTTGTGTATACCATGTGTGCGTTAATTGTGTTATGCTTATTAAATATGTTTGATGAATATGTATTGAGTGAATTGCGAAAATTGTACTAAATGCGTAACCAAGTTAGACTCATGTTGTATTATCGTTCTCAGGAGAAATCATGAGACGCAATACCCGGGGTCGCGGGTACAACACGAGGGGCAATGGAGGTGATGCTCCATCGGGTGATGATCAACCCAGCTTTGCCCAAGCATTTACATCCATAGCCGAGACTTCGGCTATGTTGGCGGCAAGGCAACCGGCCACTCCGCCTAATGTGGCACTTATACCGGCTCCTCCTAACCGAGCCCAAGCCGGGATAGAAGCTTTTCGGAGGATGAGGCCTCCAACTTTTTGTGGAAGCATTGATCCACTTGTTGCCGAGGGTTGGATTCGGCAACTTGAGAAGATATTCTCGGTATTGGCACCTACGGAAGTAGAGAGGGTCACATGGGCTGCCTTTATGCTTGAAGGCGAGGCCGACCATTGGTGGAAGTCTGCACTTCGGACCCAAGAGTTGACCCGGCAAGGCCAAGAATGGACATGGGGAGAATTCTTAGACGTTTTCTACAAGAAGTACTTTCCGGTTGGGATGAAAGAAAAGAAGGAAATTGAATTTATTACCTTGGAGCAAGGTAATATGTCTGTAGCGGCTTACGAAGCCAAGTTCTCAGAGCTATCTCGATTTGCTCCACACATGATAGCTACCGAGGCTATGAAGGCCCGGAAATTTGAGAGGGGGTTGAAGGCCTACCTCAAGGATCGTGTCTCAATGTTCCGACATGAGACATATTCAGAAGTTGTGGACAAGGCATTGTTGGCCGAGTCGAATTCCGAAGAGTTCTTTAAGAGAAGAGGAATAGAGAAGGGACAGTCTAGTAGTTCAGGGGAGAAGAGAGCTAGGACTATATCTTATCAGTCCGCAGGGCCGGCTCAGTCACAGAGGATGTACTCGGCACCACAGGCTCCCCGCCCTTTTGCTCCACCGGCTTTTCGCCCGGCTACCTCGTATGCTCCTCGCCCGGCAGCGACTCAGGCTATGGGTTATACTCCTCCCACTTATTCACATGATGTCTGCACCCTTTGTGGAAGGTGGCATCCAGTAGGGGAATGTCGGAAGGCTACAGGAGGCTGTTTTCATTGTGGCGACCAAGGCCACATGATTCGGGATTGTCCCCGACGTCGCTTGCCAGCTCAGTCTTCGGGGAGCAGGGCCCCGATTAGGCAGACATCTCAGCTTAGCTCTTCTCAGGCTTCGAGGGCCTCACAGTCTACCCGGCCTCCTCGCCCAGCCACACAGGGTCGAGTTTTCGCCCTATCAGAGAGAGACGCACGTGCATCCGACGATGTCGTGCATGGTACGCGAGAATTTTGAGTTTAAGTTGTATAAAATTTCTATGGTTGTTATGCGGTTATTATACTAAGGGTTACCTATGTATGATGCTTGTTACTATTTGAAATCTACTGATATTAGTTACTTAATCGTACAGGCGCTTTATTAGTGAACGAGTGTCTCGCTCGAGTGTTGATAGACATAGGATCTACTCACTCTTTTGTCTCCCCAAGTTTTGCAAAGGGCTTTTCGACTGAGGCTACTCCGTTGGAGCGGGAGTTGACCATTGTAACTCCACTCGGCAAGTCAGTTGATATGGACAAGATATTCAGGGATAGTGTGGTTCAAGTGGGGGAGAATGAACTGTTAGCCGATCTTATCATCCTGGATTTCCAAGATTTAGACTTTGACGTCATTCTTGGTATGGATTGGTTGGCAAACCATCACGGGCATGTTGCGTGTTTTGAAAAGATAGTGAATTTTAAGCCGGAAGGGGGTAAGCCTTTTCACTTCCGAGGATTTAGAGAGAGGGACATTGCTCGCCTCGCAGCTTTGAGTATAGCACACCCAGAAGCACAAAACTCATCGGCTATTCCAGTTGTGAGTGAGTTCTTAGATGTGTTCCCGGAAGAACTTCCCGGATTACCTCCTAATAGAGAGATCGAATTCGCTATAGAGCTTGCTCCGGGTACCGCTCCGATTTCAAGGGCACCATATAGAATGGCCCCTATAGAGCTTGAAGAATTAAAGAAACAGATTGAGGAGTTACAACAACTTGGTTTCATCCAACCAAGTGTCTCGCCGTGGGGAGCTCCGGTTCTCTTTGTGAAGAAGAAGGACGGGTCGATGAGAATGTGTATAGACTACCGTCAGCTGAACAAGGTAACTATCAAGAATCGTTATCCCTTGCCAAGGATAGACGACTTGTTTGACCAACTGAAGGGAGCGAGATTCTTCTCCAAAATTGATCTTAGATCGGAGTATCACCAATTAAGGATCAAGGCGGAAGATGTTTAGAAGACGGCTTTCAGGACTCGGTATGGGCATTACGAGTTCCTTGTCATGCCTTTTGGGCTGACGAATGCACCGGCGGCATTCATGGATTTGATGAACCGGGTGTTCCGATCTTACTTAGATCGATGCGTGATTGCATTCATTGATGACATTTTGGTGTATTCCCAGACACGGGAAGATCACGCACGAGACCTCCGCCTTGCTCTGGAGATGTTGAGAGAGCATAGGCTATATGCCAAATTGAGTAAGTGCGAGTTCTGGCTAGAGAAGATCGCATTTCTTGGACACGTGGTGTCGGCCGAGGGCATTTCTGTAGATCCAGCCAAGGTTGAGGCAGTCATGAGTTGGAAGAGGCCCAAGAGCGTCACGGAGATACGTAGTTTCCTCGGATTGGCAGGCTATTACCGGAGATTTGTGGAGGGATTCTCCAGTTTGGCTGCACCTCTCACCTACTTGACAAGGAAAAATGCAAAGTTCAGTTGGAGTGACCGATGTGAAGTAAGTTTCCAAGATTTGAAGAAACGGATCACCACAGCCCCTGTCCTTACTGTGCCATCTGGACCTTTTGGGTATGAGGTGTACAGTGATGCCTCGCATGTTGGACTCGGGTGTGTCCTAATGCAACACAAGAAAGTCATTGCCTATGCATCAAGGCAGTTGAAAGAGCATGAAAGGAACTACCCCACTCACGACGTGGAGCTTGCGGCGGTCGTGTTTGCACTCAAAATTTGGCGACATTATCTGTACGGGGTGGAGTTCTATGTGTACACGGACCACAAGAGCCTCAAATATCTCTTTTCCCAAAAATAGCTCAATTTGCGACAACGGCGTTGGATTGAGTTCTTAAAAGACTACGAGTGCACTATCCAATACCACCCGGGAAAAGCAAATGTGGTGGCAGACGCTCTGAGTAGGAAACCATCGGGGTTATTGGCTCACATGTTGGTGCGGGAATGGAGACTGTTAGACGATTTGGAAAATCTAGACATCAGTGTGAATGACTCTGTCCACAGTCCTATTTTGGCAAATGTTACGGTTCGGCCGTACCTTATAGATTTGATCCAGGAGTACCAGGCCACGGATGCTGACTTGTTGGCTTTTCGGGACAAGGAAATTGCCAAGGGTAGTACGGACTTCTCTCTCAACAGCCGGGGTGCTATGACATTCAAGGGAAGACTTTGTGTCCCAGCCAATGCAGACCTTCGAAGAGAGATCATGGATGAAGCTCACCGTTCAAAGTACACAGTGCATCCTGGGGGTACCAAGATGTATCGGAACCTCAAGAGTCACTTCTGGTGGCAAAACATGAAGAGGGAGGTTGCGGAGTATGTGGCACGGTGTTTGGTGTGCCAACAGGTGAAAGTAGAACATTTGAGACCGGCGGGTCTTTTGCAGTCTCTCCCTATTCCAGAGTGGAAATGGAAACATATCTCTATGGACTTCATCGTGGGGTTGCCGAAGACGGTCAAGAAGACCGATGCTATATGGGTAGTTATTGATAGACTCACGAAGTCCGCTCATTTCTTACCGTACCGGACTACATTCAACTCCAATCAGTTAGCGGAGCTATACATCAAAGAAATAGTCCGATTGCATGGGGTGCCAGTGAGTATTGTGTCGGATAGAGACCCAAGATTCACATCCAGGTTTTGGAAAAGCTTTCAGGATGCTATGGGTTCCCGACTAGACTTTAGTACGGCTTTCCACCCACAGACCGACGGGCAAACAGAGAGGGTGAATCAAGTGATAGAAGACATGCTCCGAGCTTGTATGTTGGATTTTAAAGGAAGTTGGGAGGATCACCTACCTTTGGTGGAATTCGCCTACAATAACAGTTATCAAGCAAGCATACAAATGGCACCTTTTGAAGCCTTGTACGGAAGAAGTTATAGATCCCCCTTGTATTGGGATGAGGTTGGAGAAAGAAAGATTTTGGGCCCCGAGTTGATTGAACGAACCGCGGATAGGGTCAAGCTTATACGGGAGAGGTTGAAGACCGCACAGGACAGACAGAAAAGCTATGCCGACAACCGAAGGAGGGATCTTGAATTCCGAGTCTGTGATTTTGTGTTTGTAAGGATTTTGCCGACCAAAGGTGTTATGCGATTCGGGAAGAGAGGCAAGCTTAGCCCGAGATATGTGGGTCCGTTCGAGATCATTACTCGAGTCGGCGAAGTTGCTTACCGTGTTGCCTTGCCCGCTCACATGGCGGCGGTCCACAATGTGTTTCATATCTCCCAGCTTCGGAAGTACATCCCGGATCCTTCTCACGTCATCGAGCTTGATCTGGTTGAGATTCGAGAGGATCTCACTTTGGTTGAGAAGCCGGTTCATATTTTGGATCGAAGAGACCAAGTGCTTCGCAACAAGACTATACCGCTAGTCCTAGTGCAATGGCAACATCACGCGAGAGAAGAAGCCACGTGGGAGCGTGAAGCCGAAGTCAAAGCAAAGTATCCTGAGTTGTTTGAATAGGTTGTGTATATGGCTTATGATTTTTCTTTGGTTTTGTACATGTATGTATCGTCCAAATTTCGGGGACGAAATTTTTTGTAAGGGGGGGAGAATGTAGCACCCCGAACTTTTTCATCCTTAATGAATAGCACCTTCATAGCAAATTGGCCATTTTTGTAGTCTAATTAATAAATAAGGGAGAAATCGGAAATTCCGAAACGTCAGAAATGTTCGTTTTCGAAAGACAGATTCAACACAAGTTGAATCGTCGAAATCCGACGAGCGAGTCAAAAGATATGGTCAAAACAGTCCAGACATACAGAGCACCGATCGCTCGGTCCAGTCAGCGATCGATCGGTCCATAACCGATCGATCGGTAGCTATCGCACGGTCAGAAATTTTGTATGGGGAAATTTTCCAGAGAGTGAGTTTTTGACCGGTCGATCGGTCATAAACACCGATCGCTCGGTAGGCAACCGATCGATCGGTCATTAACACCGATCGCTCGGTCTTCGCGTTTTTGCAGAAATTTCAGTAAGGGCGTTTTCGTCTTTTGGGTGTTAAACCCTTACCCATAAGGGTTTGCTCGACCCTTTGAGGCCTCACTTATAACATTTGAGGGATTTTGAGAGATAGAGAGAGAAGAGGAGAAAGCTCTAACCTAGGGTTTGGTTTTGAGAAGGAAATCAAAGGGGGTTTAAGAACCATAGCTCACCCCAACTCGAGTTGCTTCAAAATCAAGGCTCAAGCTTGTGTGTGAACCATTCTCCAAGCTAGGGCAGAAACCCAAGCACGTTTTTGAAAGAGATTTCTTCCCCAACTCAAGCTTCTTCAAGCAAAGGCTTCATCTTCCAAGTTAGAGCTTCAATCAAGGTCCCTAGCAAGGATCAAGCCTTGATTCAAGGTTAGTACACCCTACTAACTTACCCTAGCAATAAATCTAGGTTTCCTTATGAAATGTGATTTATGCTATTACGTTTGCCTCCCATATGAAATGTATCATCTCCAATGAACCTAAATAAGATAAGAAAAAGGTATGGATGTGTGTGGGTGTTGATGTGGCGATTGGATGCCGAGATGTATGTTGGGTGATGTGGGTGATGGAAATGGTGGATGGGTACTTTACCAATAATGAACATACCTTGATTTTTGGATGGAAAGTAGGCACTAAAAAGAAGAAGATGAACCATTAAGGAACCTTGCATGCTATGTGTTTGACAAAATGCCTAAACTAGGAATAAATGACATAAATGAAGAAAAGGAAAGTAGACCTTATGCATGTGTTCTTATGAATGATGAACTATTCAAATGCCACGTAGATTACTCAAATTCCTATATGGTTATACTGTGGATTGAATTGCTATACACTACTCTTCATGTCACATTGTCATCATGATATTACAAGTGCTACACACACCACACATGCATGCATGAAACCGGTTTTTCCAAGATTGTAATTGTATATGAAATGGAACAAGAACATGACAAGGAGGTTGGTAGCCCAAGGAAGGGTGCTAGCCTCTGGCTCACAAGTGAAATGAATCAAGAACATGACAAGGAGGTTGGTAGCCCAAGGAAGGGTGCTAGCCTCTGGCTCACAAGAGAAATGGAACAAGAACATGACAAGGAGGTTGGTAGCCTAAGGAAGGGTGCTAGCCTCTGGCTCACAAGTATACAAGTCAAGAACAAATCAAGACATGAAATACAAGACAAGACACGACACACATACATGATTTGACCGAGACACGAAAAAGGTTTCCGAGACATGAGTTTTACCGAGGTTTTTGCATTCATACACGCATGTCAAGATATGGCTATGTGTCTTATGCTTTCACTATTGCTTTAAATTAATATTTTGTATTGCTCACTGTTGTTATGCTTTCGCTATTGTTATGGTTAGCTAGTAGTTTGTACTCGCTGAGTATTCCATGCTCAGCCGTACTTTTATGTCGCCAGGTACTGTGGATGTCCTCGACCCCGGGCCTTGGGTCGAGGAGGAGTATGTAGAGGAGAGGGAGCCACCTATCCCATGGCAGTCTCAGGAGGATGGGGACTTGGATGTGTGGCCATACCTCGACTACTGTTGAGAGGAGAGGGTTAGAGAGTTCCTTTTTGTATTTTGATAGGTGGGCATGTCCACCTTTACTTTGATTGTATTTAGTATATGTTAACTTGGAATACAATATGGAGTTATAGAATAAAAGAAAAAGTTGGCTTATGCTTCCGCACTTATGTTTAGTTTCTGCGCTCTGATTATCATTGTATTATATTATGTTTAGCCTCTTGCATTACAGGATGGTTTGACAGGTACACGTAGTCACCTCTAAAGTATCCCTTAACTCCTAGGGGATATTTTGGGGTGCGACACAACCAGTATTCTAGAGGTTTCAAACAATATTAGGTTTACAAGGAACCGGAAAATCATATCTCCTTGCAACCTTTGCATGATTTTCCTACAATGTTACCTATAGAACTTTATGTCATCATCATATGAGACAGTAATTAATATAAATACCCTTTATAGTTCGTTGTGTGAATATGATGCTTGTCTAATCAACATAGAAAAGTCTCTTATTGGCTTTCGAGGGCATATATGTCCAACAAATAAAACATGATTAACAACTCATAATGATCTTTTGAATGATCTAAAATGGATTCACAAGGAGAACCAACTTGATCAATACATGCAGACAAATTGTGAAAAAATTTGTTCTATCTAGTCGATCACAAGGCTTGCTTGATCGACTGGATAGCCTGCCTAATCGGCTGGATTGCCTATCTGATAGACTGGATAGGCCATTTTTATTTGCAAAGTTCATTTTCAAAACCTTTAAGATGGGATTTGATTCCAAGGTTTTGTACTTAACCGTTATGAGTAAGATGATCATGTTTTAAGGTCCTTAATCATATTTTTATATTTTTTCAAGGGACCTATGGTCAATCTGAGGTATTTTGAGCTTTTTCACCAAATGAACTACTTGAAGATTTTTACAAGAAATCCTAGATAGACCACTTACTACCTAGACTAAGGCCTTGATGGAGATGATCCTTTGGCTTCTATGGTCTTCAGTAGCAGTGCCTTCAAGACAATCTTCCAGAATCCTTTTTTCTTATAGTTAAATATCTTCTTGAAGCTTTGATTTGGAATTGTCTTCATGCTTTGGCTTGGTCTTTTTCATTGAAGGTTCTTGAACTTTTGCTTGAAATCACTTCTTTGATTCTTGAATACTGAGGAAAAAATTGCTCATGGAAGACATTAGTATTACCCTAAGGACAATTGGTCAAATGGATAACCCTATCCATCTGACATTGTATTCCATAGGGTCTCCACTACTGCCCCCTTCAGTATTATGCTTGCTACATACTCATATTTTAGTCATGAGTCACCACTCTCTGTATTGATATTCATCACACTATCTCATAGAACTACAACATTGCTAGCCATGATTAGTCCGGCACCCAACCAGTACTCTAGAGGTTTAAACATATAGGTTTACAAGGAACCGGAAAATCATATCTCCTTGCAACCTTTGCATGATTTTCCTACAATGTTACCGATAGAACTTTATGTCATCATCATATGAGACAGTAATTAATGTAAATACCCTTTATAGTTCGTTGTGTGAATATGATGCTTGTCTAATCAACATAGAAAACTCTCTTATTGGCTTTCGAGGGCATATATGTCCAACAAATAAACCATGATTAACAACTCATAATGATCTTTTGAATGATCTAAAATGGATTCACAAGGAGAACCAACTTGATCAATACATGCAGACAAATTGTGAAAAAATTTGTTCTATCTAGTCGATCACAAGGCTTGCCTGATCGACTGGATAGCCTACCTAATCGGCTGGATTGCCTATCTGATAGACTGGATAGGCCATTTTTATTTGCAAAGTTCATTTTCAAAACCTTTAAGATGGGATTTGATTCCAAGGTTTTGTACTTAACCTTTATGAGTAAGATGATCATGTTTTAAGGTCCTTAATCATATTTTTATATTTTTTCAAGGGACCTATGGTCAATCTGAGGTATTTTGAGCTTTTTCACCAAATGAACTACTTGAAGATTTTTACAAGAAATTCTAGATAGACCACTTACTACCTAGACTAAGGCCTTGATGGAGATGATCCTTTGGCTTCTATGGTCTTCAGTAGCAGTGCCTTCAAGACAATCTTCCAGAATCCTTTTTGCTTATAGTTAAATATCTTCTTGAAGCTTTGATTTGGAATTGTCTTCATGCTTTGGCTTGGTCTTTTTCATTGAAGGTTCTTGAACTTTTGCTTGAAATCACTTCTTTGATTCTTGAATACTGAGGAAAAAATTGCTCATGGAGGACATTAGTATTACAAGAGTCATTTCATTATTTATGTCATTATTAAAACTAATTTGGGGTCATGTGGTTGTAACCTTAAGGCTAATAGTGCATTAATAACCCAAAGGGCATTACTAAGAATCCATAATGTCTATAACGAGCCCTGAATGTTGTCTTCTAAATATCTTCTTTTTGGATTCTTACCTGATGGTATCCTAATCTTAGAACAACCGTCAAGAATACTTGTGTCATTTTCATTTGATCAAATAAGTCCTCAATCTTAAGTAAGGAGTAATTATTCTTGATGATTGCTTGATTCAATAATTGACAGTCAATACACAACCTCAAACTTTGATCCTTCTTCTTCATCTAATACTACTAAGAGTAAATAGGCTATATGCCCATTTTCAATCAAGTGATAAAATTTGATCTCTGAGATCAGTTTGGATGACATACCCCCATTAATTTCATGCATTACGAACTCTGGAATACCTAGTATCTTAATTGTCACTTTCTTGACTACACATTCCTAACTATTTTAATCTTATGTTTTATACAGGTATGATTATTACAAGGATTGAACTACCCACGTAGCTCTGCCACTTAGCTCTGATACCAGCTGTCACAACCCTAATTTACACTTGAACTTCCAAATAGAAATTCGTTTATAAATCCGAATTGTGAGCTTAATAAACATATATGTGCAAAAGCCAAATTCGAAACCATTCACAATAGTCATCCCAAATAAAACATCATACCTGAATTTTTACACTAACATGGCTAACAAAATACAAGTCATTACTATATATAAGAATTTCAACAAGCAAAAGAAAAATATTCTTCAAGATCCTGATTTCCGACTCCTCGTAAATAGTCACCACTTATGTAATATTTGTGACATAAAACGACGAATGAGCTATGATGCTCAGCAAGTAAAATCTAACTCACTACTTTAAATCCATTCATCACAATAGTCATAGTATCATCTGGTAGTAAAACATCGTTACTTACTGTATTTCATATGCCAATCTTTTGGGTTTTGTAGTCTTGCAAACTGATTTCTTTAACTTTTACTTGTCATGTTTTAGGTCTAGTTCTTGTCTTTGCAAAACTTCGTATTTATTCGTCATAACATCCTTGTTCACATATTTTATCCCAGACTTATTAACCTTCCTCCTATCCTCAAATGTCCTCTGACAAGAAGTCATTCTCGAACTAACCCGCCCTATCTTGCCACTCACATCTCTTTCAAGAATTTTTACCTCAAGGATGATTGCTAGTCGGTATTATTAAAATTTCATGACCCACCCTCTCTTGGCACTCACCTCTCTTTCAAGAGTTTTGTACCTCAGGGATGATTGCCCCTTCATTTTGATTTATTGTATCGTCTTTGGTGTCATACATTTTAGTTAGGTTGATCTCTTCATCTTTTTGCCATTGTTATATCTAAAAACATACTTCATTTCTTTTCAAATGAGTCTTTCCTCCCAAAGGAGTCCTACCTCCTATATGAGTCTTACTGTAGAACCCCAGAACTTTTGCATGAAAAAGGATTGGATGGTTCTTAATGATCACGAGTTATGGTGTCCGTATTTTAAGGAATGATGTATTTAAAGTATGTTAAAGTCTTAAGAAAGTTTCCAAGGTCCACTTAGGTTATATGAGAAAGGTTGGAAAGTCCTAAGTGCTACAAATAAGAGGAAACGGCAAAAATAGGCAAAACACAGACCAACCGGTCGACCACTCCACATGACCGGTCAACCAGTCCCTTACTGTCGCGACCCAAAATACCCCCTAGGAGTTAAGGGTAAGTTGACTCGTGACCGCCGTACCATACCTCCAGTATGATACATAAGGCACACGTGGAAACCTGTCAGAGTACCTGAATATACATAACAGAAACGAAATACAATGCACAGCGGAAAATAAAATACTAAACATAGCGGAAGCAAAATGAATACTCCTATAGCTTGGCTCAAGTAAGAACCAACAAGTATACAAGTGTGAGAAACCCAAAAGTGGAGTGGACAAACCCCACACTCACATAACAAAATGACACAAGTTCTAAGTCGGTCGATCAACAGAAATCGAAGTCACGACTCCTATCTAGAGCACCATCGTCATGATAGTGATCCATGGAAGGCTCCGGGTCACGGTACTCTTCCTCGACCCAAGGTTCGTCGCCACACAAATCGAATGGAACCCGAGCACCTGCCGATCATAACAATATCGACTGAGCATGGAATACTCAGTGTATACAAACTAAGAACAATAAAGCGGTTAGGCATGGAGCATACAAGGCATGGAGAATGAAATCCGAACAATCCTTAAAGCATGGAAACCGTGAAAACATATGTGAGATAATATTCGAAACCAAAACTGTAACCGTGTGAGTCAATCGATAATCATAGTCTTATGAGTTCTTGTGAGTTCATGGAGTTACTTAGAGTCATTATGATCCGTAGAGACATAGAGCATAGAGCAATACCGTAGAGCATTTCCATAGAGCATAACCTTAGAGATCTTAGAGCATTTCATTGTGATCCGTGGAGCTTGTGAGACGATCTTAGAGCATTATCATAGAGTTTTCTTGTGAGCATGGTATGATCCTTAGAGCTTGTGAAACGATCTTAGAGAAATCATAGAGTTACTTAGAATCATTCATTATTCGTCTTTTCGTGAAAAAAACCTTGTTTGTACTTTTGAGCAATCCATGGAAAACATCGGTTTATGCGAGACATGCGAGCATATGCACTTAATAAGAGAAATCATCATATTTAAGCATAGAATCCCTTAGAGGTATTTCATCAAACACTTAGAGTGCATCATAATAGTAACCTATATCCAAGTATATAATCACACCTTTGCATACATAGAATCAATACATATAGATAGGGCATATATAAGAAGAATCATATCTAGTAACTAGTAGGATTGCAAGATTGTAGTAGAGTGTATCTACCTTAGAGAAATCAATGGGTTTGACTCCCAATGGCTGGAACAAGCAAGAACAGTGAGTTCTTGGTTGGAAATCACCAAGGGAAGTGGAAGAACCTTGATCTTCCACAAGCTTGATCAACAAGTAGTTCCTCTCCTTCTTCTCTCTCTCAAAATCTCCTAAGATAGGGCACAGAGGGTTTCTGAAATCCTAAGGCACGAACTCAGCCTATTTATAGGCAAGGGGTGGTGTTTAAAGTCTTAAACACCCTTAATGAAGAAAAACTGCGTATGACCGATCGATCGGTGGTATGGACCGAGCGATCGGAGGCTTACCGATCGATCGGTGTTATGACCGAGAGATCGGTCAAAAACACACTCTCTGGAATTTTTCCCCATACAAAAAAGTTAACCGTGCGATAGCCATCGAGCGATCGGTAGTGGACCGATCGATCGCAGGTAATGACCGAGCGATCGGTGCTCTGTTATGTCTGGACTGTTTTGACCATATCTTTTTACTCGCTCGTCGGATTTCGACGATTCAACTTGCGTTGGATCCGTCTTTCGAAAACGAACATTTCTGACGTTTCGGAATTTCCGATTTCTCCCTTATTTATTAATTAGACTACGAAAACTATGAAAACGGCCAATTAGCTATGAAGGTGCTATTCATTAAGGATGAAAAAATTCCGGGGTGCTACATTCTCCCCCCCTTACAAAAATTTCGTCCCCGAAATTTGGACGATACATACATGTGTAAAACTATAGCAAAATACAAGGGAATGCCATGGCCTTAAACAAATAAATGGGGGTACTTTTCTCGTACTTCGGCTTCTCGCTCCCATGTAGCCTCTTCCTTGGAATGATGCTGCCACTTCACTAGGACTAAAGGGATAGTCTTGGTTCGCAACACTTGATCTCGACGATCCAGAATCTGAACTGGTTGCTCAACCAACGTAAGATCCTCTCGAATCTCAACAGGATCAAGAGCGATGACGTGAGACGGATCCGAAATGTATTTTCTAAGCATAGAGACGTGAAATACATTATGGATCGCTGCCATGTGAGGCGGTAGTGCTACCCTGTAAGCAACCTCACCAACCCTTGTGACGATCTCAAATGGTCCCACATATCTTGGACTGAGCTTCCCCTTCTTCCCGAATCGCATGATTCCCCGACTCGGCGAAATCTTCACAAAGACCCGATCTCCAACTCGGAACTCTAAATCTCTACGGCGTATATCCGCATAGCTCTTCTGCCGATCCTGAGCACTTTTTAATCGTTCTCGGATAATTTTGACCCTTTCTGCGGTCCGCTCTATCAACTCAGGACTAAGAATTTTCCTCTCACCAACTTCATCCCAGTATAGCGGTGATCGACAACTTCGACCATACAGAGCTTCAAAAGGTGCCATCTGGATGCTCGCCTGATAGCTATTGTTGTAGGCAAACTCAACCAACGGCAACTGTTCCTCCCAACTACCCTGAAAATCCAGCATACAAGCTCGGAGCATATCCTCCACTACTTGATTCACCCTCTCCGTTTGTCCATCGGTCTGAGGATGGAAGGCGGTACTGAATTCTAAACGAGAACCCATAGCATCCTGGAAGGTTTTCCAAAACCTGGAAGTAAACCGAGGATCTCGATCAGACACGATAGAAACTGGCACACCGTGAAGTCGAACCACCTCCTTAACATATAGGGCTACCAACTGATTTGCATTGAAAGTAGTTCGGTACGGAATGAAATGTGCAGACTTAGTCAACCTGTCCACAATCACCCAAATAGCATCGGAGCCCTTCACCGTTCGCGGCAAACCCACAATGAAATCCATCGAGATGTTCTCCCATTTCCACTCCGGAATAGGAAGGGACTGCAAAAGACCTGCCGGCCTTTGATGTTCGGCTTTTACCTGCTGGCAAATCAAACATCTGGCGACGTACTCAGCGACTTCCCTCTTCATGTTTCGCCACCAGTAGTGCTTCTTGAGATTCTGGTACATCTTGGTACCTCCCGGATGTACCGTGTACTTTGATCGGTGAGCTTCATTCAAAATTTCATCCCTCAAAACTGTGTCGGCGGGGACACACAACCTGCCTTTAAATGTGATAGCACCATCATCATTTAAAGCGAACTCCTGATTGCCGTTACTCACCGACTTGTCTCGGTAAGCAAGCAACTCAACATCGGAACTCTGTAACTCCTTGATCTGGCTTAGGATCTGTGGCCTAACCACCACGCTGGACATTATCGACCCATAGGTGACATGCCTGAGAGTAGTGTCCAAATGACACATATCATGTAATAACTTCCACTCTTGCACTCTCAATTGAGCCATAACTCCGTAAGGTTTTCTGCTAAGAGCATCGGCTACCACGTTAGCCTTACCCGGGTGGTACTGGATGGAACAGTCGTAGTCCTTCATGAACTCCATCCAACGACGCTGCCTCATATTCAACTCCTTCTGGAGGAAAAGATACTTCAAGCTCTTGTGGTCTGTGAACACCACGAACTCTTCTCCGTAGAGGTAGTGACGCCAAAGTTTCAGTGCAAAGATGACTGCAGCGAGCTCTAAGTCATGTGTGGGGTAGTTTTGCTCATGCTCCTTCAGCTGACGAGAAGCATAGGCGACCACCTTTTTATGCTGCATCAAAACACATCCAAGTCCCACTAGTGAAGCATCACTATAGACTTCGAAACCACCGCTCCCAGATGGAACTGTAAGAACAGGAGCCGAAGTAAGCTTCTTTTTCAACTCCAAGAAACTAGCCTCGCACTTATCACTCCAAGTGAACCTCGTGTTCTTCCGTGTGAGATAGGTAAGCGGAGCTGCTAAACTTGAAAATCCTTCCACAAACCTTCTGTAATACCCTGCCAACCCGAGGAAACTACGGATCTCGGTGACACTCTTCGGCCTTTCCCAATTCATCACCGCTTCAATCTTTGCAGGATCAACTGAAATACCTTCAGCAGATACCACGTGTCCAAGAAAAGACACCTTGTTCAGCCAGAACTCGCACTTGCTCAACTTAGCATACAGACTATGCTCTCGAAGTGTCTGCAAGACCAGACGGAGATCTCTCGTGTGATCCTCCTGTGACTGTGAATACACAAGGATATCATCTACGAACACGATCACACATTGATCGAGAGACGCTCTGAACACCCGATTCATCAAACCCATGAATGCTGCCGGTGCGTTAGTCAGTCCAAAAGACATGACCAAAAACTCGTAATGACCGTATCGAGTTCGGAATGCTGTCTTCGGAATGTCCTCTTTCTTGATCTTCAACTGATGATAACCAGATCGAAGGTCAATCTTGGAGAAAAACTGCGCACCCTTCAATTGGTCAAACAAGTCGTCTATCCGAGGCAATGGATAACGATTCTTGATCGTGACCTTGTTCAATTGCCTGTAATCAATGCACAGACGCATTGATCCATCCTTCTTCTTCACGAAGAGAACCGGAGCTCCCCAAGGTGAAACACTTGGCCGGATAAAACCAAGGCCTTGCAATTCTTCTAACTGCTCTTTTAACTCCTTAAGCTCAATAGGGGCCATCCTATACGGAGCTCTCGAAATCGGAACTGTGCCTGGAGCTAGCTCAATCGCAAACTCGATTGCACGATCGGGAGGCAATCCCGGCAAGGTTTCTGGAAAAACATCCATATACTCACATACCACTGGAATGGGTGTGGAGTCTCGCACTTCTACACCCTCGAGACTAAGAGCTGCAAAGCGGGAAATGTCTCTCCTCTGAAGTCCCCTGAAATGAAACGGCTTTAACCCCACGGGTTTAAAATGCACCACCTTCTCGAAACACGCCACGTGTCCATGGTGAGTTGAGAGCCAATCCATACCTAGGATGACATCGAAATCCCAATCCTGAATTCCCAGAAGGATCAAGTCGACTGGCAACTCGTGCTGCATGACTTGTACAACACTATCCGGATACACTTTATCTGTCTCAATAGATTTTCCCAATGGAGTTGAAATGGACAACTCCCTAGGTAGCTTGCTTGGCTCGGACGTAAAGCCCTTGGCAAAGCTTGGTGAAACAAACGAGTGAGTGGATCCTGTGTCTATCAACACTCTTGCCAAACATTCATTTACGAGCAACGAACCTGAGAATTTGAATCATCCCAGTTATAACACAACTGTACATATAGATACAAACATCGCAAAACACCACATAGGACATATATGAATACGAATATATCATGGCAATATTAGAACTTTGACAAAGACTAGTTCGCGCGTACCTTGCACAACATCATCAGATGCCTGTGCGTCTCTATCAGTCATGGCAAAGACTCTGCCCTGGTTTGCCTGACGAGGCTGCTGGGTAGGCTGCAAGGATCTAGAGGCCTGAGATGAAGACCCCTGAAGTGAATTCTGCCTGCCTGGAGGCCGAACTCCCTGTGATCCAGACCGTGACTGCTTGCGCGGACAATCTCGAATCATATGGCCCATCTCGCCACAGTGGAAGCATCCACCTGACATTCTTCGGCAATCTCCAGTCTTATGCCGACGACCACATTCGGCGCACTCCTCAAATGTCTGCGATGCGGAGGAAGCCGGAGGCATAACCCTCGTAGCTTGCGATGCCATAGGACGCGGTGCCTGAGGCGCAAAAGAAGGTCTCTGAGCCGACATCGGCTGGGAGAACTGGTACGGTGCAGTCCTAGCCCTTTTCTCTGAAGAACTACTCGACTGACCCCGAGACATGCTCTTCCCGAAGCCACTGTCTCTTCTTCTCACAAAGTCTTCCGCATTCTTTTCAGCGATCTTCGCCTTCCCTACTATCTCTCTCCAAGACTCTACCTGGAGAATGGACACCCGATCTCGGATGAAAGCCTTCAAGCCCATCTCAAACTTCCTGACCTGTAGGTCTTCAGTAGCCACCAAGTGCGGAGCAAACCTGGACAACTCGGTGAACTTAGCCTCATACTCGGCTACGCTCATCGACCCTTGCTCCAAAAGCATAAACTCTCTCGCCTTTTGTTCCCGAATAAACCTGGGAAAGTACTGTTCCCTGAAGGTCTCTAAGAACTCCGCCCAAGTCCAGGGCACACCTGCCTTAGCAACATCTCTCTGCCTTTGGGCAGCTCTCCACCAGTGTTCGGCTTCACCTTCCATCACGAAGGAAGCCCATTCTACCCTTTGCTCATCGGTACAACGGAGAGCCCGGAAGGTCTTCTCCAGTTGCATAATCCAAGACTCGGCCACCATGGGGTCCAGAGTGCCATAGAATGTAGGAGGCCGCAGTCTCCTAAAAGCTTCGAGCCCCGCGGTGTGATGCACCGGTGTAGGCACAGGCGTGGACGGTGGGGTAGGCATAGGCCTTGCTGCCAACAATGCCAAAGTCTCGGCTATGGAGTCCATCGCATTCGTGAAGTACAACGGTTCCTCTTCTCTCGGAACTTCACTCTCGGCCCTCCGAGTATGGTAACCTCGACCCCGATTGCCACGTCTCATGATATCGAATCCTGAGATCAATTTGGCAAAACATGAGTCTAACTGGATACCAAACCTCACATATCATATAGCAATTCAATAATCATGAAATGCTATACCGCACATAGTATACATCGAGGTATATATACATCATCATATAATTATACTTTAGAGCCTATACTAGAACCTCGCATAGGACCACATCAATCTCGGATCCTATACTGACCTAAAGATTCACTTGATACCGGTTATGTCGTGGTAACAAGCCTAAGACAACTGAGTCCTTCTGAGTTCTAAGTTCAACTCATAGGAATTACTTCCGCTTAGACCAAGCCTGAGTGACCTAACTAAGTCTGTCATTAGACATAACTAGCTTTGATACCAAGTCTGTCGCGACCCAAAATACCCCCTAGGAGTTAAGGGTAAGTTGACTCGTGACCGCCGTACCATACCTCCAGTATGATACATAAGGCACACGTGGAAACCTGTCAGAGTACCTGAATATACATAACAGAAACGAAATACAATGCACAGCGGAAAATAAAATACTAAACATAGCGGAAGCAAAATGAATACTCCTATAGCTTGGCTCAAGTAAGAACCAACAAGTATACAAGTGTGTGAAACCCAAAAGTGGAGTGGACAAACCCCACACTCACATAACAAAATGACACAAGTTCTAAGTCGGTCGATCAACAGAAATCGAAGTCACGACTCCTATCTAGAGCACCATCGTCATGATAGTGATCCATGGAAGGCTCCGGGTCACGGTACTCTTCCTCGACCCAAGGTTCGTCGCCACACAAATCGAATGGAACCCGAGCACCTGCCGATCATAACAATATCGACTGAGCATGGAATACTCAGTGTATACAAACTAAGAACAATAAAGCGGTTAGGCATGGAGCATACAAGACATGGAGAATGAAATCCGAACAATCCTTAAAGCATGGAAACCGTGAAAACATATGTGAGATAATATTCGAAACCAAAACTGTAACCGTGTGAGTCAATCGATAATCATAGTCTTATGAGTTCTTGTGAGTTCATGGAGTTACTTAGAGTCATTATGATCCGTAGAGACATAGAGCATAGAGCAATACCGTAGAGCATTTCCATAGAGCATAACCTTAGAGATCTTAGAGCATTTCATTGTGATCCGTGGAGCTTGTGAGACGATCTTAGAGCATTATCATAGAGTTTTCTTGTGAGCATGGTATGATCCTTAGAGCTTGTGAAACGATCTTAGAGAAATCATAGAGTTACTTAGAATCATTCATTATTCGTCTTTTCGTGAAAAAAACCTTGTTTGTACTTTTGAGCAATCCATGGAAAACATCGGTTTATGCGAGACATGCGAGCATATGCACTTAATAAGAGAAATCATCATATTTAAGCATAGAATCCCTTAGAGGTATTTCATCAAACACTTAGAGTGCATCATAATAGTAACCTATATCCAAGTATATAATCACACCTTTGCATACATAGAATCAATACATATAGATAGGGCATATATAAGAAGAATCATATCTAGTAACTAGTAGGATTGCAAGATTGTAGTAGAGTGTATCTACCTTAGAGAAATCAATGGGTTTGACTCCCAATGGCTGGAACAAGCAAGAACAGTGAGTTCTTGGTTGGAAATCACCAAGGGAAGTGGAAGAACCTTGATCTTCCACAAGCTTGATCAACAAGTAGTTCCTCTCCTTCTTCTCTCTCTCAAAATCTCCTAAGATAGGGCACAGAGGGTTTCTGAAATCCTAAGGCACGAACTCAGCCTATTTATAGGCAAGGGGTGGTGTTTAAAGTCTTAAACACCCTTAATGAAGAAAAACTGCGTATGACCGATCGATCGGTGGTATGGATCGAGCGATCGGAGGCTTACCGATCGATCGGTGTTATGACCGAGAGATCGGTCAAAAACACACTCTCTGGAATTTTTCCCCATACAAAAAAGTTAACCGTGCGATAGCCATCGAGCGATCGGTAGTGGACCGATCGATCGCAGGTAATGACCGAGCGATCGGTGCTCTGTTATGTCTGGACTGTTTTGACCATATCTTTTTACTCGCTCGTCGGATTTCGACGATTCAACTTGCGTTGGATCCGTCTTTCGAAAACGAACATTTCTGACGTTTCAGAATTTCCGATTTCTCCCTTATTTATTAATTAGACTACGAAAACTATGAAAACGGCCAATTAGCTATGAAGGTGCTATTCATTAAGGATGAAAAAATTCCGGGGTGCTACACTTACCACTCGACTGGTGCTCCGAAACGGTCTACCGCTCGCCTACAGATTGATCGCTTAATTGACTGGTCGACCGGTGATCGCACTAAACTTGTATGGGAGATTTTTCTAGAGAGAGGGTTTTTGACATGTTGATCACTCCTCATGACTGGTTGACCGCTCCTCGAGCATTTTGCCTAATTTGGTCGGTTTTAGCATATCATTAAGGGTAGGGTGGTCATTTGACCACCCCTTTTTCTATATAAACCCCAAATTCGTGGGTTGAGGGTTTCACAAACCCTCAAGCTATTATTGGAGAGAGATTAGAAAGAGACGAAAGAAAGAGTTAGGGTTTTGCTCAAGGTGGGTTTTGGATTGAAGGAGTGAAGCTCAAGTCAAGCTTGGATTCCACTTCAAGCAAAGATTTTCCTCCATCAAGTTAGGATCTCCAAATCAAGAAGGTTTTATTCAAGAGGAGTAAATCCTCAAGGTTAGTACACCCTACTAACTACCTTGGTAATAATTTAGGTTTCTTTCAAAAGCATGATTTGCCAAGGTTAGTACACCCGAAATTAAACACGATATAGAAGGAATTATGAATGTATGGTTGAGGTAATGGGATACCATATGGATGTGATGGTGTTATGTGATGGAAATGGTAGAAGGGTATTGTATACATAATAAACACACATTTGATATAGAACCCCAAAATCTGAGTTCACTGTGCTATGAATAGTACTAGTGAATAGTGTCCTTGTATGGTGTGTGTAAAGCCTTCTATTTTGTTCTTGGTAGTATGGTGAGCCAAGTGAGGGGTTTAGCTACGTCTGTTGAGTCTCAAAAAGAGAGTATAAATATATTCTAAGTGGGTAAAAGCAAAGGTATATAAAACACCCTAAGTGCTTAAAGGATTGTAAGTGGATAGTGTGTGAATAGTGCTGTGAATAGTGCTGGAAACAGTGCATGAGAGGTCCAAGGTTCCCTAGGTGCCTGTGGATCATGTGAGGAGTTTATTATAGTATTTATGGTGTGTGAGGGTACTAAATAACCCGCCTTGATATTTATGGGTGTTAAAAATTAAAAGGGGAAGGGTTCTAAGTGTTAAAGGATGAGGGAGTTCTTAACAACCCTCAAATTCTGGGATCTCTAGTTTCATCATCGCTTATTGGAATTGAGTGAGTCATGATGCATTAGAAAGGTATCGAAACCCTATTCAATATTCATGTTTACCACTTTTCATGATTGTGAGTCAAAGCTAGGTGAAATGTGGATTTTCTGAAGATGGGTCTTCTGTAAATTCAGCAGTCATTCTAGACCAATCCACTTGTGGGCCCATTTAGACCATTAAAAACTCATAAGTAGGATTTTCACAAAACATGAAAGTTGTTCCCATTTGAATATAGAGTCCAACGCAAGTTGAATCATCAAAATCTAATCAGTGAGTCAAAATTTATGGCTAAAACACCGAGGCAGACAAAACGGGACAGATGATCGCGCCCCTCCACTACCGGTTGACCGGTCATCACACCAGTCAACCCCTCTCACACTTTTGTCTATGGGATTCATTTAAAGAACCCCCTAAGTCAACCGGTCAACTGGTGGACACCTCCGGTCGACCCCTCCATGCTTTTTTGGTGCCTAAACCGCCCTTTGATACATGTTAAGGGTATGGGGGTCTTTGGCCAACCCCTTTGGCTATAAATAGCACCCATTTTCGTGGGTAAGGGTTTACACAACCCTTAGAGAAAGTTTTGAGAGAAAGGAGAGAGAAGTTACGGTTTGTGAAGGGGGTTTTGCTAAAGGTTGTTGTCAAGGCTTAGAGTGAAGCTTGTTTAGCTTCTTGAAATGCGATCTTCACTTCCTCAAGCTTTCTCAAGTTGGAATTGATTCCATAAGCTTGCTAAAAGCTTTCTCTTGCTTCTATGGAGTATTTTAAAGTGATTAAACCGTAGGGAATTAGTTTTGGCAAGGTTGAACAATCTACTAACTACCTTGTTATTATTCATTCATGCTTAGTAAATAGTAAAGCATGTTTTTTGGTAGAAATTGAGACGTATAGCCTTGGTAGTAAGCTTTGTTGCATGATCTTTGAGGAAATTAAGGCTTGTAGCCTTGCATGCATATACTATTAACATGAATGAAATGAAATAGTAGGTATCGATGTATGTTTTTGAAAAAGCTAAGGCATGTAGCCTTATATGAGTATGCTATTGAAGGAATGAAAGGAAATAAGGAAGGTCACTATACTTAATGATTCTCCCTTGCTTACCCAATTGATCACAAATGATGTATATCATCACCACGCTTTTATGATGAATTTTTTAAGAAGTATAAGTATTAAAAGGAGTTTTTATCGTAAAGTAAGCTTCGAATTATAACTTTTACAAAATAGGCTAAGTAGCCATGTATATACTATGATAACACCATGGATGGAATTCCATGATCTATTTCGATGTTTCAATACTCACTGTGAATACTATGATGCTCACACTTACTCTCATGAATATGATTTCCATGTTTACAAGGTTTCCAAGTCTCGCATGATATTTACAAGTTTCGCATGCTATTCACAAATCTCTCATGATATTTACAAGTCTCGCATGCTATTCACAAGTCTCGCATGATGTTCACAAGTCTCGCATAATGTTCACAAGTACTCTAAGTACTCTATGCAATCTATGGTTTTCTAAGTACTCTATGGCTCATAAGTCTTGCATGACACCACGATTTCTTATAAGAACGGTATATCAAAACATTCATAGAGATTTCTAAGAACTCATAAGCTACTAAGCTCATAAGCATTGATAAAGCCAAACATCGGGTTGGTCAAGGGTAGGGTATATCCAAGGATATATCATACCTGGCTCAAAGTAATCTCATAAGATGTCGCAACCCAAAACCCACCCTAGGAGTTAGAGTGAACTTTGGACGACTAATCATGGCTTACATGACTTGCTTGACAAACCATCCTGTAAAAACCCACAGAGCATATACAATAGAGGATATAAACAGCGGAAACATACTCTAACATAGCACAGCGGAAGACTAACAAACCTCTATGTATATATATGCACATGATCCATGTTGGTACAAAAGAAGAATGCACAAAAGAAAGTACGGACAGGCCCGCCAAAATACATGAATAGATATCTTTCATCTCACCCACAGCTCTATCACTCAGAATCTACAACCACTACCTAATAGTAGCCCTCTACCGAAGGTTCCTCCAACGGTTCCTCGACGTACTCCTCCTCCACCCATGGGCTAGGAGCACAGACATCAAAAGGAGCCGCTGCTCCGCTATCACTTGCCGACATAAGAAGTATGGCTGAGCATGGAATACTCAGCGGGTACCAAATACTAACCAATAGTCATAGCATACATAAAGCAGGAAATAATTCACACATATAAAGCAGGAATAATTCATATCATAACAATAAAGTAAAGCAGTATATAATCATGCTTGCATTATAAAAGCCGATAAAATCCTTGAAAACACCGTGCACTTGACTTGACTTAAGGTAACATTTTCGTGCTTGAAAATTTGTCTTGTCTATCTTGCTTGATTCTTGTATATCATGTCATGTCATGCATGTCATGCGTGCTTGCTTGTGATCATGTAACTTGTGAGATACACTTGTAAGATGTACTTGTGAGATGCGCTTGTGAGATACCTTGAGAGGGAAGGGAGACCCTTCTTTATACAATGCACTTGAGAGGGAAGGGAGACCCTTCTTCATGATATGTATGTACTTGTGAGGGAAGGGAGGCCCTTCTTTATGCTATGCACTTGTGAGTGAGGGGAGACCCCTCGTGGTATGTTTGTTCTTGTTTTCTTGTGAAAAGCGAGGTAAAACATATCATAGAATACGTCCCACCTCTAATCATGTTCTTGAAAACCTCGGTAAATCATGTCATGCATGCCGTGCTCGTGGGATCGTGTGCATACTTGCATTTGAATTTAAACATGACATTTGGGGGATTTCACAATGTATAGCATATAGCAATTTTTAAACAAATAAACATTCATAATATTTTAGGGAAAACAAGAACTCATGCTAGCATAATCTCTAACAAGTTACATAAGTAATTTAGCATGCATTTTCTTGATTTATACACATTTTATTCACCTTGGCATTTCATCAAACATGGGTTGTGTACATTATTCATTAAACCTACATCATGCTTTTCTAGGTGGGTTTATATTCATCACGTACTTGTGCGTTTATTATTGGTACAGTGCCCTTCCCCTTTCTCATTAATTACATCATTCACATGACATCCAATCGCCAATAACCATCTCCATCCACATCATCCATACATCCAAATCGTAGCACATCATAGATAATGAAGAACAAGGAATAGGAAAAGAAAATGGGAAAACTATAACTAGGAGGGTAGCAAGAAGTACCGACCTTGATCAATGAGGAAGAAAACTCCTCCAAAAACGTTCGTGAGACGCTGCCCTAGCTTGGAGAAACTCCTCCTCGCATGCTTGAATCGGAATCTTGAAGCAATCCAAGTTTAAGGTGATTGTGGGTCCTGAAACCCCTTTGATTTCTCCCCAAAAGCAAACCCTAGGTTAGGAAAACTGTAAAGCCCCGAAATTTCATTTCACTAAGAATGAATAGTGTGTGAATAGTGCCCAAGTGTAGTTTTGTACACTTATGGGTCTTATGTTAATATATGTGTTTGGAATTATGGCGTATATGTTCCAATGGGTCTATATGTCCTTAGGGAATGTGTTGAAAGCATAAAAGAGTGTTGGAAGTGCATTGGGGAAGATTCGAGTGGTGTAAACAAGGTTTTTCAGCAAAGCAGGGGTCGACCGATCGCTCGATCATTACCTGCGATCGATCGGTCAACTACCGATCGCTCGATAGCTATCGCACGGTTAACTTTTTTGTATGGGGAAAAATTCCAGAGAGTGTGTTTTTGACCGATCGCTCGGTCCATAACACCGATCGACCGGTAAGCCACCGATCGCTCGGTCCATACCACCGATCGATCGGTCATACACAGATTTTCTTCATTAAGGGTGTCTAAGACTTTAACCATCACCCTTTGCCTATAAAAGGGCAGGGTTCGTGCCTTAGGGTTTCACAAACCCTTTGTGCATTGTTTTTGAGGTATTTGAAGAAGAGAAGGAGGAGAGGACCTTGGTGATCATTCAAGCTTGTGGAAGATCAAGTTCTTCCTTTCCATTTGGTGTTTTCCAACCAAGAACTCACTGTTCTTGCTTGTTCCAGCCATTGGGAGTCAAACTCATTGATTTCTCCAAGGTAGATACACTCTACTACAATCTTGCAATCCTACTAGTTACTAATTATGATTCTTCTTATCTATGCCCTATCTATATGTATTGATTTTATGTATGAAAATGTGTGATTATATACTTGGATGAAGGTTACTATTATGATGCACTCTAAGTGTTTGATAAAATACCTCTAAGGGATTCTATGCTTAAATACGATGATTTCTCTTATTAAGTGCATATGCTCGCATGTCTCGCATAAACCGATGGTTTCCATGGATTTCTCCAAGTACAAACAAAGGATTTTCACGAAAAGACGAATAATGAATGATTCTAAGTAACTCTATGATTTCTCTAAGATCGTTTCACAAGCTCTAAGGATCATACCATGCTCACAAGGAAACTCTATGATAATGCTCTAAGATCGTCTCACAAGCTCCACGGATCACAATGAAATGCTCTAAGATCTCTAAGGTTTGCTCTATGGAAATGCTCTAAGGTTATTGCTCTATGCTCTATGTCTCTACGGATCATAATGACTCTAAGTAACTCCATGAACTCACAAGAACTCATAAGGCTGTGATTATCGATTGACTCACACGGTTACAGTTTTGGTTTCGAATATTATCTCACATACGTTTTCACGGTTTCCATGCTTTAAGGAATTTACAGATTTCATTCTCCATGTCTTGTATGCTCCATGCCTAACCGCTTTATTGTTATTAGTTTGTATACACTGAGTATTCCATGCTCAGTCGATATTGTTATGATCGGCAGGTGCTCGGGTTCCATTCGATTTGTGTGGCGAAGAACCTTGGGTCGAGGAAGAGTACCGTGACCTAGAGCCTTCCATGGATCACTATCATGACGATGGTGCTTTAGATAGGAGTCGTGACTTCGATTTCTGTTGACCGACCGACTCAGAACTTGTGTCATTTTGTTATGTGAGTGTGGGGTTTGTCCACTCCACTTTTGGGTTTCTCACACATGTATACTTGTTGGTTCTTACTTGAGCCAAGTTATAGGAGTATTCATTTTGCTTCCGCTATGTTTAGTATTTTATTTTCCGCTGTGCATTGTATTTCGTTTCCGCTATGTATACTCTGACAGGTTTCCACATGTGCCTTATGTATCATACTGGAGGTATGATATGGCGGTCACGAGTCAAAGTATCCTTAACTCCTAGGGGGTATTTTGGGTCGCGACAAAAACCCTCTCCTCTTTCTCTAACTCTCAAATGTCTCTAAGTGTTGAGAATGAGCCCTAAAGGCTCAGGTAACCCTTAAGAGGAAAGAGTGAAACACCCAAAAGATGAAAACACCCTTAATGAAATTTCTGCAAAACAAGAAGACCGAGTGATCGGTGGTTATGACCGATCGATCGGTTGCCTACCGAGCGATCGGTGAATTGACCAAGCTTTGGACCAAAAATCAACTCTCTGAAAAATTTCCCTATACAAATTCTTCGACTAGTCGATAGCCTCCGATCGATTAGTTTTGGACCGATCGATCGCTCCATGGACCAAGCGATTGGTTGCCCGTAGGTCCACACTGTTTTGGCCATATCTCTTGACTCATTCGTCGGATTTTGACGATTCAACTTGCGTTGGGTTCGTACTTTGAAAAGGAACATTTCTAACATTTCAGAATTTCCAATTTCTTCCTTATTTATTAATTATACTACTTTAAAGGCAAATTAGCTACGAAAGTGCCATGTATTAAGCATGAAAAAGTCCGGGGCTCTACATAAGGCATTTGATAAAGCCAACAGGAAGGTTGGTCAAGGATCTTGGCAGCCCACTTCGATGTATTCAATGAAGGGTATTTACATACCCAACTCTAAGTCTTTTTACGGGTGCTAAGATCTGGCTCTAAGTTATGCTCATAAGAACCACAAGCTCATAAGATCTCATAAGTGGATGCTTACAAGCTCATAAGTGCTCTACGTTTCTACGGCTCATAAGAACCTCACAAGCTTATAAGTGCTCTAAGTTTCTATGACTCATAAGAACTCTAAGAACTCATAAGACTTGATTCTCATATGCTCATAAGAACTTTAAGGGACTCTAAGAACTCATAAGACTTGATTCTCATATGCTCATAAGACTCATACAATTTTTTATTCATAAGGAACTCATAAGTAAAGGCTCATAAGAGACTCGTAAGACTCATAAGGCATTGAAATATGGTTTGTGAAAGTACGAACTCAAAGTAGGATTTAAAGTATGATTGCCGAGAATATGCAATTGTTATATCATTTTAAACTTCCACATTCTGATTATGCACCTGTTATAATGAATTGTACTTTGTATGGCATGTTAATGTTTTATAACATTATCCGTTAGTAGTTTGTATATGCTGAGTATTCAATGCTCAACCAAACTGTTATGTCGGTAGGTCCCAGGTTGGACGATCATGCACCAGAACTGAGAGTCGAGCAGGAGCTTGGTTGGGATCATTATGCTAAGGATAGGGTCCTGGACATGTGGCCTTATGGTTGAGGGAAAGTGACATGTAATTGGGGTTTCATTTTAGGGGTTTTGCATCGGACTTGAGTTGATAACTCAGGTGATAGATTTTGTTTACAGAGTTAGTTTTTATTTATGTACAAGCTTAGTTGGGTTTTAGTGGACATTGTTACATAAAGAAGAAATTTTTAGGCTCACTATTTAAGTAAGCCTTGTATGCTCTCTTGCAGGATAGTATGTACACCTTATGTGTCATAACCGGATGGTATAACACGGCGGTCATGAGCTAAAGTATCCCTAACTCCTAGGGGGTATTTTGGGTTGTGACATTTGATGTTTGGTGAAATTCTTATGATGAAAATGAAAGAAAAAGACTAAAAAAAAGTGTTGTATATGAAGTGTTTGATTAAATTCATAAATGAGAAATTCACAAATTAAAGAAAAATATGAAAGTATGAATTGTGTAGTTCCTCCTAAATAGTAACCTTGATCAAATGCTATATATGTTGTCTAAATTCTCACATGTTTACATTAGAAATTGAAATGCTATACACTATCCCTTTTGTCGTACATGTCATCATGATTACCACAAGTGATATACACTCACACGCATGCATGCATGAAGCAGGTTTTCTAAAAGTATAAGTATATGAACACAACCAAGAACATGAAATGTGATTCATGATACAAATGATAAAGCCGGACATCGGGCCGGTCAAAGATGGAGCATATCCCTTGGGTATGTCATATCTGGCTTACAAGAAAACAAGTTGATAAAGCCTGACATCAGGCCGGTCAAGGGTAGGGCATATTGCAAGATATGTCACACCTGGCTTACAAGAGAACAAGTTGATAATATCGGACAGAGGGCCGGTCAAGGATGTTGGTGGGCCATTTTCTATATATATATCTATTCGCTGAAGGGAATTTACATTCCTGACTCACAAGTCGCTTCAAGGGCTCTAATGTCTGGCTCACAAGTTAAACAAGTCAAGTCAAGACATGGCAAACATGACAAGACAAGTGATTCCAAGCAAGACAATATACATGTGATTCCAAGCAAGAACACGAGAAGACATGTGTGATTCCTACAAGACAAAACAAGACAAGAACAAGTTTTTAAACATGACAAACAAGTTTTAGAAAACACGAAAGGCTATTTTTCAAGAACAAGATGTGACTTTTAAAGTATGAGTTTTATCAGAGTTTTTGCATTCATTCAAGCATGTCAAGATTATTATATTGCTTACCTTTGATGCTATGAATGTCATATGTTGTTATTATCACTTTAAATTGATATGATGAATTATATCTCGTTGTTGCTATTGTGTTTTATTATTACTATTGTTAGCTAGTGGCTTATACTCGCTGAGTATTCCATATTCAACCGTACATTTATGTCGGCAGGTCCAGCGGATGTCCTCAACCCGGAGCCGTGGGTTGAGGAAGAGTATGTGGAGGAGAGGGAGCCACCCATCCTATGCAGTCTCAGGTGGATAGGGATCTAGATGTATGGCCGTATCTCGATTACTATTAAGAGAAGTGATAGTGAGATTCTATCTTTTTTGTATTTTGATATTCTGATAGGTGGGCATGTCCACCTCTACGGTTTATGTTTTGTGTATAAACTTGGAATACTGATATGAGTTATAAAAGACAAGAAAAAGTTGGTTTTAGCTTCCGTACTCTGCTTAATGTCTCTATTGTATTATGTTAGCCTTGCTCATTTTAGGATGGTTGGCAGGTATGTATAGTCACACCTAAAGTATCCCTTAAGGGGTATTTTGGGGTGCGACAGAAGTGGTATCAGAGCTCTAGGCATTAGAGTCCCTAGGGTCACTTAGAACTGATACCATGATTAAAACAAGGCAATTGGTTTTATAAAAGAGTCATATTCAAAGTATAGACTAGCCAGTTAGTCTAAATCAAAACAGGTTGAACCTCAATCGGACTTAGTGATCTATGCTAGGAACACGGATTGTATGTATGCCATTGCTATGTATACCATGTGCACTTTGTTCTATGCTTAGTGAATACGCATTGAATGAATTGTGAAATTGTTACTAAATGTGTATGCAAGTTAGACTCATGTTGTATTGTCGTCCTTAGGAGTAATCATGATGCGTGGTGAACGGGGTCGTGAATACAATACGAGAGGTAATGGAGGTGATGCTCCATAGGGTGATGAGCAACCCGACTTTGCTCAAGCTTTCACATCCATAGCCGAGACTTTGGCTATGCTAGCGGTGAGGCAACCTGCTACTCCCCCTCCTAATGCCGGCACACTTATAGTAGCTCCTACAAATCGAGCACAAGCCGGAATCGAAGCCTTTCGGAGGATGAGGCCTTCGGTGTTTTGTGGAAGCATATTGATCTACTAATGGCCGAGGGATGGATTAGATAGCTTGAGAAGATATTCTCAGTATTGATGCCTACTGAGGCAGATAGGGTCACCTGGGCCGCTTTTATGCTTGAAGGTGAGGCTGACCATTGGTGGAGGTCCTTAGTAAGGACCCGGGATTTGACCCGATAGGGTCAAGATTGGACTTGGGGAGAGTTCTTAGACATTTTCTAAAAGAAGTATTTCCTGATAGGGATGAAGGAGAAGAAAGAGGTTGAATTCATTACCTTGGAGCAAGGTAATATGTCCGTGGCCGCTTATGAGGCCAAATTTTTCGAGTTGTCTCGATTTGCCCCGCACATGATAGCTACGGAGGCCATGAAAGCCCAAAAATTTGAGAGAGAGTTGAAGGCCTACCCAAGGGACAGAGTCTCAATGTTCAGACATGAGATGTATTCGAAAGTGGTGGATAAAGCACTCTTGGCAAAGTTGAATTCTGAGGAGTCTTCAAGAGAAGAGGAATGGAGAAGGGCTACTCTAGTGGCTCAGTAGAAAAGAGAGCTAGGACTATGTCATATCTGCCTTCAGGGCCAGCATAGTCATCGAGGTTATACTCTAGACCTTAGTCCACTCGCCCTTTTGCTCCACTGGCTCCATGACCAGCTACTGCACATGCTCCTCGCCATGCATTACCTCAAGCTACAGGTTATGCACCCTCCTCCTATTCTTATGATATCTACACCCTTTGTGGAAGGAGGCATTTGGCCGGTGAATGTAGGAAGGCTACTAGAAGTTGTTTTCATTGTGGGGATCAAGGCCACATGATTAGAGATTGCCCCCATCGTCACTTGCCAGCTCAGTCTTAGGGGAGTAGGCCCTCGGTTAGGCAGGCTTCTCAGCAAGGCTCTATGTAACGACCCGAATATTTTTATAAATAAAAATATTATATATATTCAGTATATGACTGAATATTTGGTAATTCCTAGAATTACCTAAGTATATAAGTCATTATATCACTTAATTAGTTGATAATGGAGTATATTAAGATTAATACATAAAGCTTAGTGTTAATATAGGTATTTAATACTAAAGTAATTTAATTAGGTGATAATGGAATATGTATTAAGCTTAATGTATAAAGCTTAGTGTTAATATAGGTATTTAACACTAAAGTAATTTAATTAGGTGATAATGGAATATATACTAAGCTTAATGTATAAAGCTTAGTGTTAAAATATGTATTTAACATTAAAGTAAATTGGATCATGACAAGTGGCAATATCATAGGGTGGATGCCCAATTATTTAATGAAAGAGTTGATCATGAGCTAAAAGGAGGACACGTGCCACATGTCAACACCACAAAAAGGGACGTCCAAGATTAACTGTGGTTAGAGTTAATTAACTTAGATGAGTTAATAATAGAGTAAAAACATCATGATGATGACATATGACATAATATCCATATATCTTCATCTATTAAATGGATGGACAAGATTTAATCTTGAGGTATCTAATGCCACATGGCACCTTTATTAAATAGGTTCATGGAACAAAAGAAGCAAACATGAGATAAGGGAGAAGAACCTAAAAATCTCCCACCATGGAAGATGTCCACGCCCACCCCTTGGGTATCTTGGGAGTTAACCACTTGGGTTGGTTAAACTAACCATGAATCAAGTTAAAAGATTCATGAATATTAGTCTATGTACATAATTAATGGATTCATGAATTAATATATTCCATGAAGTTGGAAAATCATGAATTTAGTCTATGTATATATTAATATATTCATGAATTAATGTGGTCCATTGAATCTAAATTGGTGATTCATGAATTTAGTTTATGTACATAATTAATGTATTCATGAATTAATAGGATCCATGAATCTAACCCATGTACATAATTAATGAATACATGAATTAGGATAGGATTAATTGAAGTGAATCTTCTAATTCAGGAACCATAATTAGTATGCATCTAATTATTGTGATGTACCTAATTAATATGAGGATGAATCTACTACCCTATATATACCCCATGCCCACCCTTGTGTCTCACTCCAAGCTAACGTCTAAACCATGAGGGAATAGTGAGAGAGCAAGGGAGAAAAAGAAGAAAGAAAGAAGAAAGAAAGAAAGGGAGAGAAAAAGAAGAAGAAAAGAAAGAAAGGAAAGAAGAAAGGGATCGTGCCAAGCCGTACTCCGGTTTCGGTAAAAAGGGTAATTTATATTCGAGGATCTCATTTTAAATAGCATTTTAGAATGAAGGTTAGTAAAAGTAAGTATTTTTATATAAGGTGAAATAAGTAAGTTATTACCTTACTATGTTTAATTGTTGGAAAATAGTATTATCTTACTATGTTTAATTGTTGGAAAATAGTATAAGAAATACTAGAAACTAGTATAATGATACTATGAATGATTTGATAAGGATATATTGAAATTCTGGAGAAATATAGTATAATAATACTAAGGTCAAATCGTAAGATGATGTTATATAACATGTTAACGATATAGAGTCATGATACTAATACATTACATGTTATTCATGTATTACATTCTATGATATGGAAATAGATGTAATTGAAAATGAGGATTCTAAATTATGAAGTTATAGTTATGAGAAAACTATAATAAAAATAATTAAAATGGAAATCATAATGTTATGATGTATAATGTCTTAATGAGAAGGCAAGGAAAACACTTAACTTATAAAGGGTTTCAAGACAGATGGGCGAGCCCCAAAAGGGAAGACCGTTCGGCAATCATCTTGAGAGGTTAAGGAAAATCCCAAGACAGATGGGTGAGCCCCAAAAGGGAATACTGTTCGGCGATCATCTTGAGAGACAAGATTAAGATAAGTCAAAAATTAAAGAAAAAGATAAAAGAAAATGAATATTTATCTTAGGTCTCAAGACAGATGGGTGAGCCCCAAAAGGGAATACCGTTCCGCAATCATCTTGAGGGGTTAAGGAAAATCCCAAGACAGATGGGTGAGCCCCAAAAGGGAATACCGTTCGGCGATCATCTTGAGAGACAGGAGTAAGATAAGTCTGAAAAATAAATGAAAAGATAAAGAATGTTTATCTTAAAAATGTCTCAAGATAGTGGCGAGGTAAAGAAATGCCGTTCGACAATACTTCATGAGGAGTAATGATGGCTCCGAGACAGAATGAAATACTTCATGAGGGGTCAAACTCCGAGACGGAATGAGTCTAAAAAGGTGTACCTTTTAGGGATCATCTTGAGAGGCAAGGTTAAGATAAACTAGATCCGAGTAAAAGATATTTAAAAGAAATATTGAAAATAATATTAAAAGTTTTAATATTATATATATGCTTATACTTATTCTATCTTGTTATTTAGTATGATATCCTGGAATATTCTTATTGGCTTCATAGCTCACTGACCTTTTATGTCTCCAGATGAACAATAAAAGAACAACTTAAAAGCGATGTTCGAAGAAGGCGAAGTTGCTTTTGATCTTGATGTTATATTTTGTTATATTTTCATTTGGATGTAATTCAACTGGTTATGTAAACCTTTACTTTAATTATGGACATGGTTATGATGGCTATTGCATATGGAAAGAGAAGAAGGGTTTAAAAATTTTGATTCCCTTGGTATTTTACGCTTCCGCATTATAAGAGAAAAATGATCTCACGGACGGATTACTCTTACATTTCATTAGTGAAATGTTAAGTTTAAGTCAGGTCGTGACACTCTACACACGTATCGAGGCCCTCGCCATCTACCCGGCCGCCTCGTCAAGTGACTCAAGGTCGAGTCTTCGCCTTATCAAAATGGGACGCACATGCATCTGATGATGTCATACAAGGTATGCAAGAATACTAGAGTTTTAATATATGATTACTTGTGTGTACTATATGTTACCTATGCACTGTGTGTCCTTGTTTGAAATCTATTGATGTTAGTTACTTAATTGCACAAGCACTTTGTTAGTGAACAAATGCCTAGCCTGAGTGTTGATCGACACAAGATCTAATCATTCTTTTGTCTCGCCTGGTTTTACGAAGGGTTTTGCGTTCGATTCTAGTATGTTGGAGCGGGAGTTAACCATTACGACTCCGCTTGGCAAGTCAGTCGATAAGGATAGAATACAAAAGGATAGTGTGGTACAAGTGGGGCAAAATGAAATACTAGCCGACCTCATCATCCTGGATTTCCAAGACTTGGATTTCGATGTCATCTTAGGGATGGATTGGTTCTCAACTCACCATGGACATGTAGCATGCTTTGAGAAGGTGGTGAATTTTAAACCGGAAGGAGCTAAGCCATTTCATTTTCGAGGGCTACAAGGAAGGGATATAGCTCGTTTCACAGCCTTGAGTTTAGCAAACCCAATGACACAAAACTCCTCAACCATTCTGGTTGTGAATGAGTTTTTGGATGTGTTCCTAGAGAAATTGCCTGGATTAACTTCGGATCGAGAGATCGAGTTCACGATAGAGCTTACTCTAGGCCCGGCTCTAATTTCAAGGGCACCTTATAGAATGACCCCAATAGAGCTTGAAGAACTGAGAAAGCAAATTGAAGAGTTACAACAACTTGGGTTCAACCGACCATGTGTGTCTCCATGGGGAGCTCCGATACTCTTCGTGAAGAAAAAGGATGGGTCGATGTGGATGTACATCGATTATAGATAGTTGAACAAGGTCACAATTAAGAATCGTTATCCTTTACCACGGATAGTGACTTGTTTGATCAACTGAAGGGAGCAAGATTTTTCTCAAAAATTGATCGTAAATCAGGGTATCACCAGTTGAAAATTAAGGCAGAAGATATTCCAAAGATGACTTTCAGGACTCATTTTGGGTACTACGAGTTCCTTATCATGCCTTTCAGGTTGATGAATGCACTGGTGGCTTTCATGGATTTGATGAACCGGGTGTTCAGACCTTATCTCGATAAATGTGTTGTTATGTTTGTAGACGACATTTTGGTGTATTCCCAGACTTGGGAAGATCATGATCAAGACCTTCGCCTTACTCTTGAAATTCTTTGTGAGCATATACTGCATGGCAAGCTACGTCAGTGTGAATTCTGGTTGGAGAAAGTGGTATTTCTCAGACATGTAGTATCCGCAGAGGGTATTTCAATAAATCCGGCAAAGATAGAGCCAGTGATAAGCTGGGAGAGACCTAGGAGTGTAGAGCCCCAGAACTTTTGTATATGTTTTGAAATGCATGTCAAGGCACGATGCGTTGTAATATCCAATTTTCATGAAATGAGAAATTGGAACCTTTGAGAATTTTGAAATTATATTATAAGATAATTAAATAAAATAATTAATAAGGTACTATAGCCTTAAAAAGGCCTTAGTCATGTCTAGAAAAGGTTAGAATGAAAGTGGGATAAGTCCAAGTAGTGGATTGAGTGGAAAATGGAACCAATGTCGAAATTTGCAGCGCATCGATCGCTCGGTCCAAAGTAGCGATCGATCGGTCCACAACCGATCGATCGGTATCTATTGACTAGTTAACTTTTTTGTATGGGAAAAAATTCCAAATAGGGTGTTTTCCATTGATCGCTAGGTCGAAAACACCGATCGCTCGGTCCTGACCAACGATCGCTCGGTCTTTCTTGTTTTGCAGAAATTTCATTAAGGGCTTTTTAGTCTTTTGGCCAGTACCCGTTAGCCTTATAAGCCTTGCTTGAGCTTTTGGGTCCCCACTCACTATACTTAGAGCATTAGAGAGAAAGGGAGAGAGGAGAAGAGGGTTCTCCTAGGGCATCATTTGGTGAGAGAGGAATCAAGGGTTTGAGAACCCAACATCATCCCTTTGGCTTGGAATCCTAAAACCCTTAAGCACGTGTAGAGTCCCTCCTCCAAGCTCGGTCAGAGTTTTCCAAGGTATTCCTCAAAGGGTTTCTTACCCAAAAGAAAGCATCCTTCAAGCAAGGGGTTCTCCTCTACCAATGGGGTTCCAATCCAAGGTTTCTTCCAAGATCAAGCATTGATCTCAAGGTTAGTACACCCTACTAACTACCTTAGCAATAACCTAGGCTTTTCCTCTCAAAAATGATGATCTTGATAATGTGTGAACCATTCTTCTTGAGTGATGCTATTCTCCCTAAAATAAACGTGATAAAAAGGAATGAATGTGTTGTGATGTGCGGGGTGAAGGTTGGGGTGATGGATGCCGTGTGGATGTGATGTGTGAAATGGAATATGGTGGATGGGCATTCTACAAATAATGAACGTACGTTGATGATTTGATGAAAAATATGCACTAAAAAGAGTAAATGAAACGACTATGAATTGTTGCATGCTATGTGTTTGACGAAATGCCTAAATGAGAAATTATCCAATCAACGAAGAATATGAAAGCATGAATATGTGTAGTTTCCTCCAAACTCATAACCTTGATTAAATGTCATATAGATTATCTAAATAATCACATGTTTATACTATGGATTGAAATGCTATACACTATCCTTTATGTCATATTGTCATCATGATACTACCAGTGCTACACACACCCACGCATGCATGCATGAACCGAGGTTTTCAAGTACAAGTATTTAAATGAACCAAGACAAGGAGGTTGGTAGCCCAAGTGAAGGGTGCTAGCCTCTGGCTCACAAGTAAATGATGCTAGTACATGTCAAGGAGGTTGGTAGCCCAATTGAAAGGTGCTAGCCTCTGGCTCACAAGTGAAGGAAACAAGTACATGTCAAGGTGGTTGGTAGCCCAAGTGAAGGGTGCTAGCTGAAAGTATGCCTCTTTTTAATTTTAGAAAAACAGTTCTTGGGGGGCATATATCGAATCCCAAGATCTGGCTAAGATTCTAATTGATTTTATTCAATGAAGGTAGAAATAATATTCACCTTTGCGTCTTTGAAATTGTTAAGTCAAATCCACATAAGAACAGTACTTGCAAAACTTCACAAGTGTCAAGTCTCCTGTCGATTCACACGAACTTTCTTTTTCCTTTAAAGCTTTCTCAAATAGAAGCTCATGGCCCTTCCAAATTTCTTGCTCTAGGATCTTGAAATAAAGATCCAATCTTTATTATCAAGAACCTTTCCTGATCAAACAAGAATTGATGATCTTCTTCTTCTTGATATTCAACCTAGAAGACAAGAGAGAAGAGAGGCGGAGGGTGTGACTGTACACCTTTTCAAGGGGGGAGAGAGGAGTGTGAGGTATTAAGGGAGGGAGGAGAGGAAAATTTCTGGAAAATTATTATGTCCCAAAGCCTTGGACGTCCACCCTTTATATAGGGATTTTTGGGTTGCTTGCAACTCAAGACTCCTTATCCATATCCAATAAGGATTCCTCAATTCATTCTATTCTTGATTTCTCCTAATTAATTAGGATTAATCATTAATAGAAACTAACCTTATCCATTAGTGTTCAACTAATCTTATCCTTATCCTAATCCAATTAGGATTCCTTGATTAGTAAGAAACTAATAGAATCCTTGTCCAACAAGGAATCTTTAATTAGTAACTAATTCTAACTAACTAACTCACCTTATCCAATAAGGAGAGTAGTAATTAGAAACTAATTAAATAATAATAACTATTATTATCCCCTTGAAGTGGGCGTCCCACCCTACGTGAGCCCAACTCCACACGCCCATAGGGTTCCAAAACCTTTTAGGTTATTTTAATTATTCTTTTAAAATAATTCCCAATGGGTCCTACCCATTTGGTTTTTCACATCTAATGTGATTCCACCTTTTAGAGCCTCACTATACCATATAGTGATTACTTAGAGAAATTAATTAATTTAATTAATAATTAAATTAAATACATTAAAAGGTCCTTGTGTGTGGGATCTAAAGGGATCTCCTATTTCCATTTGTGGGACCAAGTAGTCAACCTTTTGGTTAAAGCATTATTACTAGGAAACACCTTTCCTACGCTCCATTAGGATTATAGAATTTTATCTATATACTTGGACTTTCACTAATCACAATTAATGTCCATTAACACAATGTGATTAACCTCCAGAAAGTAGAGAATTGCTTGGAAGTACTATCTCACAATATATTTACAAATAAATCCTTTCACATTCTGATATCACTTGTAAGCTTACGGGATTGGAACAATTCCACTGTCTTAGTCCCTAGCTTATGAATAGAACACTTTCTCATGATTACTTTTTCATTGGACTGAACCTCTAAAACACTTTTGAAGAATCATTAGAAAAGAATTGACATATATATATTTATATACTTTTCGGTATTGAAAATATCAACTTCGATAAAGACCATTTTACCAAAAAGCACCAGTACTGGATTTAACAGTTCAGTTCAACAAGTATCACCTTGATATCATTATCTTCAATTAAGGAGTTGTTGATTCCTTATTGAGTGTTTACACACTTCTCCAAACATTGTGTACATGACCCAACGTACCCGGAGTTAGTCCTATGTATTGGACATTGCCGATTGGCACATCAAAGCCATATAGACTGATATTTGAGAAGATGTTAACCTCTCAGGTCTAAGGACAATTTGTCAAATGGATAACTTTAATACAATCTGACAGTGTATTCCATAGGGTATCCACTAGTGACCCCGTTCTGTAATATGTACTTGCTACATATAGTCACTTGTTAGTCAAGAATCACCACTCTCTATGAATGAGATTCATCACACTATCTCATAGAACTACACATGTGCAAGCCATGATGAGGTACGGCCCCCAACCAGTATTCTAGAGGCTTCGAACAATATTAGGTTTACAAGGAACCGGAAAATCATATCTCCTCGCAACCTTTGCATGATTTTCCTACAATGTTACCTATGTATCTTTATGTCATCATCATATGAGACAGTAATTAATATAAATTCCCTTTATAGTTGGTTGTGTGAATATGATGGTTATCTAATCAACATAGAAAAGTCTCTTATTGGATTTCTAGGGCATATATGTCCAACAATCTCCTACTTGCACTCTACGCCAATTAGATGTAATGCCTATCTTCTCAGTGATGTTTCTCAAACACTAGCTGAAGTATAACTTAATAAACATGGGTCTGTCATGTCTGCTTTACCACTACTATTGTAGTGATGCAATAACACTTGCAACTCTTGCAAATTTATTATCAATAACCACAGTCTTAAAAGACTAAACAAAAAATGATACTGTCCAATAATCATTTTCAGAAGTTAATATGCTTATGCTTTACCATTGTAGAATGCTTCAGACTAATCCGACCAATATCTTATCACATCAATATGTGATTAATATCCGGTCTAGTACAAGTATACTTTCTCATGATATCACATATCTAAGAGAAACAGATTCCATTCCATAAATGTAGAAACTCTTTTCCTGGAATCTTACTTGCACATAAACATGATTGTTATTGGGAGAGTAACAATATCATTTTCCTTTTGTCTCTAAACCATTTAGGACTAAGAAAACATGTTGTCAAAGTTTTTATCCTTCATTGCAAAATTGCTAGATCAAATCTAAGAGAAGAATAATATTCATACTTCATTGACAAAGAAAAGAATATTATCTTTGCATAGAGTCAGGAAAGTAATTATGCTCCCACTAATCAATTTGCACACAAATGATACTTTCATTCTTAGATGAAAATCAAACAATTTGATTACTTCATTATAATAAAAGTTAGTCCAACTACAGATTCTGGGAACTGTGGGTTCTAGTGTACTATTTAGGAATAGTGAGAGTAGAGAGTTGATCTCTATCAATTCTCATATTTATCGGTCTATTGGGCTTCCATTTCTAAAACAATTCTAGATTCAATTTCTCTTCTAGGAAACTTACATTCCTGTTTACAAATATCTTTTGTTATCTAGGAATAGAGACTAAATATCTCTAATGCGAATCCCAAGCTCATCTTCTATCAAATCATATCCAATATAATTCGATTTAACAACACCATCATGCTATGGTTTGTCGTGGGAATTATCTGAGACAAGATGTAATGAGAGTAAATTATGAAATTTCTATTAAAAGGTACTCCTCTCAATCATGAAAGACTTACCTAGCTGTTTCTTTATTTCAATGCGAAATTTCTTGAACTTTTCAAAGAAAGTGAAATAAAGTTAGCTACCTCTTAATAGAAGATTCATATGGTTACGATCATCCAACTTTTGTCCCATTCCCAAGTAGAAGTTTTATCCACTCAGATTTCTCCTTCTCCTTAACAAACATGCAACTATTGCACTTATGCAAGATCATACCAAGCATTTGGAGCTGGAGGTTCCAACAATTAAGTTAGACTTAATGAGTATACAAGCTGGACAATCCTTCCAAAGGCTTGTCCTGTATCCAATGACCAATTGCTTCACTATGAAGCACAATCCTTATAATATCCTTTCTTCTCTGAAGAGCCCTTGTCCATACTACCAGAATATATTTCCAATAGAAAATCTTGGATTTCTTTCCTTTGCATAAATGCTCAGGATTCATAGAATCTAACTGTTTTGAACATCTTTCCAAATAGCATTGAACTCTTCAAAGGATCTTAGCCATATGCAACATGTAGAATTTCAGACAATCTGATTTCTTACTTGTTCAACATAACCATATTAAAGGACTCCGGGAGTTAGTTAAGAATCATATCCTCTGATCCCATAAATTTATCTCAATTTATCTCAGCACCAAGAATTGGGATTTATGAATCCCATGATCTCTATCATATTCTTTGTGATTGGGTTTCCCTAGTCAACTTGTTCTCTACTTGTCCTTTTATATAGTAAGCTGCCTAGTAGCCCTATTGTATTCTGTAAACATCTCAAATGAGATTTAACATTAGTAGTGAGAACTTGGGCAATTCTTTAGATAGTACCACACATGCACTACAAGGTGGATAGTAACTATCTATCATTAAATTGGTAAAGAGATTCTCATTAAAGTCTTAATAAGGTGGTTATAGAATGACATGACAGTAAAACATACATCATAGTATTTCACACATAATAATATCATTAGATCAGGGCTTTCAATCTTTGATGATATTGCTCATCATTCAATCAAATTTCTTAGACCTCTCAATCTATAAAATTAGGAAATATGCTACTTCAAATTTCTGATGAGCATTGGGTGCCTTATAATATATTTGCAATCTTCCATGCTAGGATAGTACCACACATGAACTACAAGGTGGATAGTAACTATCCATCACTGAACATTTCATGCATAACTCCTTATGTTAATCAGTGATTCCTAATTTTCTTGTGACCTCCAAGGATAACATGACTGTCACCTGTCAGCCGTCATGGTCCTTGGTTAAGTGAAACCCATTATTCTCGGTTATCATATAATTAAGTAGGAATATGCCCCCATGGTAGTTGACACTCCCTCTCAGGCCATACACATTCCTATCTACTATAGAAATAAAGCACTAGGAGTTTAATTTAGACTGAATTATGTCCGATTCCTGCTAGAGAAACAAGACTCGGTCTAATTAATTCTTAGTCTTATTGATAATGGAAGGTCATATGGCAACATTATCCCGTAGCATAGATTAGCCCATTTAATTCACTTCATATTTTTCTTGAGGGAAAACAGAATATTATGAACAAATTATACATCTAATGCATATGTCAAAAGTATTCACAATATTTATCATTGCATCACATGCATAGAACAATATACAAAATCATCATATGATGATAAATCAAATTTGGTTTAATTAAATCAAACTAATTCCAATGAACTCCCACTAGCCCCAGAAATCTTAATGGATCTAATCCAAGGGTACAAAGGTCTTTTTTTAACATTACTGGGCATTAGATGGTTCATTCATCCATATAATGGACCATTGGTCATACCAAGCACCATGGGTCCCAAAATAACAATTATAAAGTATCCATGTGCATCACTAAAGCCCATAAGTCAAAATGAACTATATTACCCTTTAATTCTCTACGAATTTTTTTAGCACATTAGGGTTCACCAATTCTAAGTCTAAAAGAAATTATGAGAGTCTCTAAACAACTCTCTAAGACCTCTACAAGGGTCTATAAGTGTCACTCAAGTACTTCCCATAATCATGAATATTGTTAGCTTACATCTATGCCAATTAAGGTACAATTATCTCATAATCATGCAAGTAACATATTCCACGTAAAAATTTCAACATGGACTACATGCATCAGGTTCAAAAAGGATATAATAATGTGTTTTACTTAAACACAAACTTTTTATGTTTCAACAAAACACATATTGTGGGGTTTGATCCAATTATCCATAACTTTGCACAAAAACGATAATCACATTATCACAAGGGTTATGGACTTTTCCAAGAAACTAAAAGCTATAACAAATCATCACATGAAATACATAATATACCGCACAATGGGTCCACATGATATGCCATCTTAGAAATCCTACAACTACTCTTGTAGAACGCCTTCCAAGATCTATTCTCCATGCGATCACCATCATCTTCTATCTTCAATTCGATTTCTCCATAGAAAAATCAGTAACTTCTAATACTAAGATTACATCATATTCAAAATAAGAAACCTTGAGAAATCACCCAAAATAGGGTGCTCAAGGGGAGTACAACCCATAAGAAGAAAGAGAAGAGATAGAGAGAGAAGAAGAAGGCATGATCATGGAACCCATCCACCATTCAACAAGAATATATATTAACAATTCATCAATTATGAATAATAATATGACATGAAAAATTACTTAGAAAGTCCATATCCTCAACAAGGGTTTTGCTAACCTTAGAGAAACTCTTTCCCATATGGTTAAGGCCTCTATTAACATTTAATAGAAAAAAACCTAAAGCAAAGAAAGCAAGCATGACAAGAATGAATTCTTAGGACTTTTAGATTATCATTAAAAGAAAAAAAATTTCCTTTAATGCTTGGAAAATCATTAAGAGAAACAATTTCTCTAAAATTTAATTTAACCCTAAAATTCATCCTCACATTCCTTAATTGATAAACAAATAGAAAACAACATATTAAATTCGGCTAGTCTAGGGATTTTGATCTAATAACTATTAAAAGACCAAAATAAAAATCAGTAAATTACTAATTTTTTTAATATCACTTTATATTGATTCCAAAAATAAATTCAAAATCAATAATAGGTGAATTCAAAATTTTTCATAATGGCCAACTGCTTTAGGGATTATCTGATTTAACAATTAAATAAAATAATACCCTAAACAATAGTATTAAATGTCCATAAAATAATTGATCTTTATCAATTAAAATTCACTTGAGATAAAACCCTGTATCTCAACCAATGGCATTTATGTAATTACTTGATTAATTATTAATCAAATAAAAACTTATAAATACTATGAATCCGGTAATTCTGAGCACATGTAATTGATCCAAATCAACTACAATAATTATGGGATAATTCCCATAAACTTTTTAGGGAATCCTAAAGGATATCATAATTAACATTTAATTAAATGATAGCCCGTGGACTCGAAGCAGATAATTAAACAATTTAATTAAATCTCAGCCCATGCTCTCGAATCGAATAATTAATGTAGCACCCCGGACTTTTTCATCTTTAATGAATGGCACTCTCGTAGCTAATTGGCCGTTTCGTAGTGTAATTAATAAATAAGGGAGAAATCAGAAATTCTGAAATATCAGAAATGTGCATTTTCGAGAGACGAATCCAACGCAAGTTGAATCGTCGAAATCGGACGAGCGAGTCAAAAGATATGGCCAAAACAGTCGGGACCAGCAGAACACCGATCGCTCGGTCCATGGAGCGATCGATCGGTCCAAAACCGATCGATCGGTAGCTATCGCACGGTCAGAAATTTTGTATGGGGAAATTTTCCAGAGAGTGAGTTTTAGACCGGTCGATCGGTCAATAACACCGATCGATTGGTAGGCAACCGATCGATCGGTCATAACCACCGATCGCTCGGTCTTCGTGTTTTTCAGAATTTTCATTAAGGGCTTTTTCGTCTTTTGGAGGTTAAACCCTTTCTCCTTAAGGCTTGCTCGAGCCTTTAGGGCTTCATTCACAGAACTTAAGGGATTTTAAGAGATAGAGAGAAAGGAGAAGGGGATTTGCAACTAGGGTTTTCCATTGGAGAAGGAATCAAAGGGGTTTAAAAACCCTAGCTCACCCCAACTCGAGTTGCTTCAAGTTCAAGGCTCAAGCTCGTGTGGGGACTCATTCTCCAAGCTAGGGCAGCGATCCTACGGCGTTTTTGAAAAGGGTTTCTTCCCCAACTCAAATCCCCTTCAAGCAAAGGCTTCCTCCTTCCAAATAGAGCTTTTATTTCAAGGTTTCTTCAACATCAAGCCTTGATCTAAGGTTAGTACACCCTACTAACTTCCCTTAGCAATAGTCTAGATTTTCTATTGTGAAATGTGACTCTTGGTAGTATTTTTTCTTCCTTATAAAATGTATCATCTCCACTAAATATAAACAAGATAAGAAAAAGGTATGGATGTGTGGATGGGATGTCGATTGAGGCGATTGGATGCCGTATGGATGTTGTGTGAAGTGTGAAATGGAAAATGGAAGATGGGCACTTTACAAATAACGAATGTACCTTGATGTCTTGATGAAAAATACGCACTAAATAAGGGAAATGGAAGGACTAAGAAATGTGGCCCACCGTGTGTTTGATAAAATGACTAAACAAGGGATAAATGGACTTAATGAAGAAAATGGAAATAGAAATTGTGTAAATTTTCTTAGGAATGATAAATTGCTCAAATGTGTTATATGTTGCCTAAATTTTCATACCACTATGTTAGGGATTGAAATGCCATATTCATGTGATCCGCCCATCCAAGTATGTCATCATGATTACCACTATTGACAAGCACACAAGCATGCATGCATGCATGAATTGGGTTTTCCAAGAGTAATTGTGCATAATAAAGCAAACAAGAAAATGGAACATGACAAGGAGGTTGGTAGCCCAAGGAAGGGTGCTAGCCTCTGGCTCACAAGTATACAAGTCAAGAACAAATCAAGACATGAAATACAAGACAAGACACGACACACATACATGATTTGACCGAGACACGAAAAAGGTTTCCGAGACATGAGTTTTACCGAGGTTTTTGCATTCATACACGCATGTCAAGATATGGCTATGTATCTTATGCTTTCACTATTGCTTTAAATTAATATCTTGTATTGCTCACTGTTGTTATGCTTTCGCTATTGTTATGGTTAGCTAGTAGTTTGTACTCGCTGAGTATTCCATGCTCAGCCGTACTTTTATGTCGGCAGGTACTGTGGATGTCCTCGACCCCGAGCCTTGGGTCGAGGAGGAGTATGTAGAGGAGAGGGAGCCACCTATCCCATGGCAGTCTCAGGAGGATGGGGACTTGGATGTGTGGCCATACCTCGACTACTGTTGAGAGGAGAGGGTTAGAGAGTTCCTTTTTGTATTTTGATAGGTGGGCATGTCCACCTTTACTTTGATTGTAATTGGTATATGTTAACTTGGAATACTATTTGGAGTTATAGAAGAAAAGAAAAAGTTGGCTTATGCTTCTGCACTTATGTTTAGTTTCCGCGCTCTGATTATCATTGTATTATATTATGTTTAGCCTCTTGCATTACAGGATGGTTTGACAGGTGCACGTAGTCACCTCTAAAGTATCCCTTAACTCCTAGGAGGTATTTTGGGGCGCGACAATTAAACTATTTAATTAATTAAAAGCCCATTAAACGATTTAATAGCATCGCATGCTCCCAAATCAAATAATGGAATTTAGGAAAAATTTGGAAGCCTCTTAGAAAATTAATTTAGAAAACTCTTTTTTCCCACTTTAGATTTTTGACTCATGTTTTGACCCTCAAAACGATTGATTCTGGAAAAACTTTCTTGACAAAAATTGTAGATCTTTTCGACGGCTTTGAAATGATGTACTGACAGACCTAAATCAGACTTATGGTCACAAAGTTATGGCCAAAATACCGAAACTATATCGATTCTTCTAATCAATTACAAATCCGAAAATCCATGAATCAATTTTAATCGAAATAAACTTTAATTCCCAAGAACGCTTAAGCAAGGATGTCTAACACCATGAGATTTATTAATTAACATTTAATAAATAAAATCCCATCTATATATGTTAGCCAAAATATCAATGGGTATCTAAGTGGTCTAAATCAAAGGGAAAACTTGCCCGGGGCTCTCAAGAATAAATTAAACAATTTAATTTTATATTCTAAAAGGATCTCTAAATCCTTAAAGGCTATAATCAAGATTTAGATATCTCTAAATACCTATCCCTTATGAAAAGATGTTTTGAAAAAATCCGAAACCAAAATTAGTATCACACTAATTTATAAGGGTTTGATCTCTCCCTCAACAACTAGAGGGATCACTTGGCCCTAATAAATGATTATCCAATAATCAAGAATCTAGAAGATTGATTCATTAGGTTAACCAAAATTCATAAGGAAGGTAATATGATATAATAAAAATTGATTATACCCTAAAATCAAAGAGAAGCATAGCCAAGGCTCCGATACCACTGAAAGTATGCCTCTTTTTAATTTTAGAAAAACAGTTCTTGGGGGGCATATATCGAATCCCAAGATCTGGCTAAGATTCTAATTGATTTTATTCAATGAAGGTAGAAATAATATTCACCTTTGCGACATTGAAATCGTTAAGTCAAATCCACATAAGAACAGTATTCGCAAAACTTCACAACTGTCAAGTCTCCTGTCGATTCACACGAACCTTCTTTTTCCTTTAAAGCTTTCTCTAATGGAAGCTAATGGCCCTTCCAAATTTCCAGCTCTAAGATCTTGAAATAAAGATCTAATCTTTATTATCAAGAACCTTTTTTCATCAAACAAGAATTGATGATCTTCTTCTTCTTGATATTCAACCTAGAAGACAAGAGACAAGAGAGGTGGAGGGTGTGACCGTACACCTTTTCAAGGGGAGAGAGAGGGGCGTGAGGTATTGAGGGAGGGAGGAGAGGAAAATTTTGGAAAAATTATTATGTCCCAAAGCCTTGGACGTCCACCCTTTATATAGGGAATCTTGGGTTGCTTGCAACTCAAGACTCCTAATCATTATCCAATAAGGATTCCTCAATTCTTTCTATTCTTGATTTCTCCTAATTAATTAGGATTAATCATTAATAGAAACTAACCTTATCCATTAGTGTTCAACTAATCTTATCCTTATCCTAATCTAATTAGGATTCTTTGATTAGTAAGAAACTAATAGAATCCTTGTCCAACAAGGAATCTTTAATTAATAACTAATTCTAACGAACTAACTAACCTTATCTAATAAGGAGAGTAGTAATTAGAAACTAATTAAATAATAATAACTATTATGATCTCCTTGAAGTGGGTGTCCCACCCTAGGTGAGCCCCACTCCACACGGCCCTAGGGTTCCAAACCCTTTTGGGTCATTTTAATTATTCTTTTAAAATAATTCCCAATGGGTCCTACCCATTTTGTTTTTCACATCTAATGTGATTCCACTTTTTAGAGCTTCACTATACCATATAGTGATTACTTAGAGAAATTAATTAATTTAATTAATAATAAAATTAAATACTTTAAGAATGTACTTGTGTGTGGGATCTAAAGGGATTTCCTATTCCCAGTTGTGGGACCATGTACTCAAACTTTTAGTTAAAACATTGTTACTAGGAAACATCTTTCCTACACTAAATTAGGATTATAGAATTTTATCTATATCCCTGGACTTCCACCAATCACAATTAATGTCCATTAAGACAATGTGATTAACCTCTAGAAATTAGAGAATTGCCTGTAAGTACCATCTCACAATATATTTACAAATAAATCCATTCCGATATCACTTGTAAGCTTCCGGGATTGGAACAATTCCACTGTCATAGTCCCTAGGTTATGAATAGAACACTTTCTCATGATTACTTTTTCATTGAACTGAACCTCCAAAATACTTTTGAAGAAACATTGGAAAAGAATTGACATATATATATATTTATATATACTTTTCCATATTGAAAATATCAACTACGATAAGGACCATTTTACCGAAAAGCACCAGTACTGAATTTAACAGTTCAGTTCAACAAGTTTCACCTTGATATCATTATCTTCAATTAAGGAGTTGTGGATTCCTTATTGAGTGTTTACACACTTCTCCAAACATTGTGTACATGACCCAACGTTCCCAGAGTTAGTCCTGTGTATTGGACATTGCTGATTGGCACATCAAAGCCATATAGACAGATGTCTGAGAAGATGTGAACCTCTCAGGTCTAAGGACAATTTGTCAAATGGATAACCTTAATACAATCTGATAGTGTATTCCATAGGGTATCCACTAGTGACCCTATTCAGTATATGTCCTTGCTACATATACTCACATGTTAGTCAAGAATCACCACTCTCTGCGAATGAGATTCATGACACTATCTTATAGAACTACACATGTGTAACCCATGATGAAGTACGACGCCCAACCAGTACTCTAGAGGCTTCGAACAATATTAGCTTTATAAGGAACCGGAAAATCATATCTCTTCGCAACCTTTGCATGATTTTCCTACAATGTTAGCTATGGAACTTTATGTCATTATCATATGAGACAATAATTAATATAAATACCCTTTATATTTGGTTGTGTGAATGTGATGTTTATCTAATCAATATAGAAAAGTCTCTTATTGGCTTTCAAGGGCATATATGTCCAATACTAGCCTCTAGCTCACAAGTAAATGAAATGTCATGGAGGTTGGTAGCCCAAGGATGTGCGGGTGCTAGCCTCTGGCTTACGAGTATACAAGTCAAGACCAAGCAATACATGTGATTCCAAACAAGACAAGACACATATGCATGATTTTCACAAGCAAGACCAAGACAAGAAATAGGTTTTTAATTATGATAAGTAAGTTTTGAAAGAAACACGAAGGGCTATTTTCAAGAGTAAGACATGATTTTAAAGTACGAGTTTTATCGGGGTTTTCGCATTCATGCAAGCATGTCACGACTATTACCTTGCTTTACTTCAATAATACCAATGTCTTATATGGTATTACTGTTTCAATTGACATGGTGAATTATATCTTGTTGCTTTTGTGTGATTGTTATTGCTATGGCTAGCTAGTAGCTTGTACTCGTTGAGTATTCCATGCTCAGCCGTACTTTTATGTCTGCAGGTACCGAGGAAGCCCTCAACCCTGAGCCCTGGGTTGAGGAAGAGTATGCTGAGAAGAAAGAGCCTCCCATCCCGATCTAGTCACAGGAGGATAGAGATCGCGATGTCTAGCCGTACTTAGATTACTGTTGAGCATAGTGGGCTCGACATTTCTTTTGTATTTTGTTAGGTGGGCATGTCCACCTTTAACTTGATATGTTTTGTATAAAACTTAAAATACAAACCGTGTATAGAAAAGAAAAAGTTAGTTCACGCTTCCGCACTCATGATTTAGCTTTCACACTCTGATTATTAGCATTATTGTATCATGTTTACCTTGTTCATTTCAAGATGGTTTGACAGGTATGAATAGTCACCTCTAAAGTATCCCTTAACTCCTAAGGGTATTTTGGGATGCGACAGAAGTGGTATTAGAGCTCTAGGCATTAGAGTCCCTAAGGTCACTTAGTACTCGATACCATAATTGAACAAGACATTAAGTGTTATGAAAGAGTCGTATTCCAAGTATAGACTAACAAGTTAATCTTAGTCAAAATAGGTTGAACTTCAACCAAACTTAGAGTCCTTTGCTAGAAAAACGGATCGTATGTTATGACATTGTTACGCAAACCATTGTGCTTTATTCTATGCTTGGTGAATATGTATTGAGTGAATTGCAAAACTATTACTAAATGCGTATCCAAGTTAGACTCATGTTGTATTGTCATCCTCAGGAGTAATCATGAGACGCAATACTTGGGGTCGCGGATACAACACAAGGGGCAATGGAAGTGATGCTCCATCAGGTGATGATCAAATCGACTTTGCCCAAGCTTTCGCTTCAATAGTCGTGACTTTGGCTGTAGAGCCCCAGACTTTTTCATGCTTAATACATGGCACTTTCGTTGCCATTTTTCCTTTAAAGAGGTATAATTAATAAATAAGGAAGAATTGGAAATTTCAACACGTCAGAAATGTTCCTTTTCGAAGTACGAACCCAACGCAAGTTGAATCGTCAAAATCGGACGAACGAGTCAAAAGATATGGTCAAAACAGTCTGGTCCTGCAGACAATCGTAGCTCGGACGGCGCTAAGGACGTAGCTCAGACGGCGCTAAGGACGTGCTCTGATAAGGCACAGACAACACATAGGCACCGTACTCTGATAACGTATACGTTGTGCATCCGTTGTGCAACAGACAACGTGTACGTTGTACAGCTCACAACGCGTACGTTGTACAGCACAACGGGCACGTTGTACATAAGACAACGTGACAACGTGTTTGGCACTGTTTACAGCACAACGAGCTTAGCACTATGCACAACGTGTTTGGCATTGTTCATAGCACAACGAGCTCAGCACTATGCACAACGTGTTTGGCACTGTTCATAGCACAACGAGCTCAACACCATGCACAACGTGTTTGGCACTGTTCACAGCACAACGAGCTCAGCACTGTGCACAACGTGTTCGGCATTGTTCACAGCACAACGAGCTCAGCACTATGCACAACGTATTCGGCACTGTTCACAGCACAACGAGCTCAGCACTATGCACAACGTGTTTGGCACTATTCACAGCACAACGAGCTCAGCACTATGCACAACGTGTTTGGCACTGTTCACAGCACAACGTGTTCAGCACTATTCACAGCACAACGTGTTTGGCTTTATTCACAGCACCACGTGTTCAGCACTCGTGTTGTTGCAAAAATTTCAGTAAGGGTATTATGGTCTTTTGGTCAGTTCACTCTTACCTTATGAGTTTAACCCGAGCCTTTAGGGCATCATTCAACACATAGAGAGTTTGAGAGAATAGGAGAAAGGGGAGAAGGCGATTCCAACCTAGGGTTTCCATTTTGGAGAGAAATCAAGGGGTTTGAGACCCTAGATCACTTCAAGTCCGGTTTTTCTCCAAGATCACGGCTCAAGCACTCGTGAGGAGCATCTCCTCAAGCTAGGGCAGCAACTCATGGTCGTTTTGGAAGGGGGTTTCTTCCTCACTTGATCAAGGTCGGTACTTCTTGCTACCCTCCTAGTGATAGTTCCTCTTTCCCCTTTATTTCTTTTGATTTTCTTTCATTTACACCTGTGCAAAGAGATGGATGGTTGTGAATGGTGAATGGAGATGGAATGGGCGAATGGATGCCGTGTGGACGATGTGATGAATGAATGGGAAAGGGCATTGTACTAATAATTAACATACAAGTGTGATGTGAGCATAACCCACCTAGAAAAGCATGATTTAGGTTTAAATGAATAATGAATAATGAACACACCATGTTTGATGAAATGCCAAGGTGAATACAGTGAGTTGTAAATTAGGAAATGCATGCCTAATAAATTATGGATATTGCTAGGGCCTATGATAGTGTGTTTTCTTGCTTTCCCTAAATGATATGAATATTACATTGCTCAATCATTGATGTTATATGTGTTGTGAAATCACCCAAATGTCATATTTAATTCCAAATGCAAGTATGTACACGGTTCCCACGAGCACGGCATGCATGACACGATTTATCGAGGTTTTCAAGAACATGGTTAGAGGTGGGGCATATCCTAAGATATGTTTTACCTCGCTTTTGGCAATGACAAGTCAATCATGCATTATCATAAGAAGGGTTTCCCTTCCCTCGCAAGTACATACATTATCATAAGAAGGGTTTCCCTTCCCTCGCAAGTACATACATATCATAAGAAGGGTTTCCCTTCCCTCGCAAGTACATCTCACAAGGACATCTCACAAGTGAAAGGACATGGCACGGCATGAAAAGCATGAGCATCTTAGGAAGAAGGGTCTCCCTTCCCTCACAAGTAGATTACTTTTTCCGAACAAGCAAGCATGATACATGACATGACAAGCATGGGCATTTAGGAAGAAGGGTCTCCCTTCCCTCACAAGTAGTTTACTTTTCCAAGCAAGCATGACATGGCATGACACGCATGATACGATAAGTTGAGACAAACATGACAAGTTTTCAAGAACGGAAATGGTGTTTTCAAGTCAAGTCAAGTGCACGATGTTTTCAAGAGGTTTTATCGGCTTTCTACGAAATACAAACATGATTATAAATTGCCTTACTTCCTTGTATGATTTAAATTGTTCATGTTCTATATATGCAACTTGCTTCCTACTTTATGTATGCTATCTGTACACTATGACTGTTGGTTAGTATTTTGTACCCGCTGAGTATTCCATGCTCAGCCGTACTTCTTATGTCGGCAGATTCTGAGGAAGCTGCTGCCCCATTTGATGTTTGTGCTCCGGGTCCATGGGTGGAGGAGGAGTACGTCGAGGAGCCTTTTGAGGAACCTCCCGTAGAGGGTTATCAGTAGGTGGTGTTAGATTTTGAGTGGATTAGCTGTGGTGAGATGAGAGATATACCTTCATGTATTTTGGCGGGTTTGTCCGCACTTTCTTTTGGGTTACTTTTGTATAAACTTGGATTTCCATGTGTATATACTTAGAGGTGGTTAGACTTCCGCTGTGTTTTATAGTTATGTTTCCGCTGCTTATATCCTCTATTGTATATGCTCTGTGGAATTTGCAGGTTGGTTTGTCAAGTAAGTCATGTAAGCCATGATTAGTCGTCCAAAGTTCACTCTAACTCCTAGGGTGGGTTTTAGGTCGCAACATTGGCTATGTTAGCGGTGAGGCAACCGGCTACTCCTCCTAATGCCGTAATTATAACCACTCCTCCAAATCAAGCATAATCCAGAATAGAGGCTTTTCGGAGGATGAGGCCTCCAACATTTTGTGGAAGCATTGATCAACTTGTGGCCAAAGGATGGATTCGGCAATTAGAAAAGATATTCTCTATATTGGCGCCTACTGAGGCAGAAAGAGCTACTTGGGCCGCCTTCATGCTTGAAGGTGAGGCCGATCATTGGTGGAAGTCCACACTTAGGACCCAGGAGTTGACCCGACAAGGTCAAGACTGGACTTGGGGAGAGTTCTTGGACGTCTTTAACAAAAAATACTTCCCAAAAGGGATGAAAGAGAAAAAGGAAGTTGAGTTCATTACCTTGGAGCAATGTAATATGTCAGTAGCCGCCTATGAGGCTAAGTTCTCGGAGCTATCTTGATTTGCTCCACATATGATATCTACCAAGGCTATAAAAGCCCAGAAATTTGAGAGGGGGTTGTAGGCCTACCTCAAAGACCGAGTTTCGATGTTCCGGAATGAGAATATGCCGACGTAGTGGACAAGGCACTATTAGTGGAGGCTAATTCTGAAGAGTTCTTCAAGAGAAGAGGGATGGAGAAAGGCTACTCCAGTGGCTCGATAAAAAAGAGAGCTAGGACTATATCATACCAGTCCGTAGGGCCAGCTCAGTCACAGAGGATGTATTCAGCACCACAGGCTCCTCGCCCTTTTACTCCACCGGCTTTTCACCCGGCTCCTCGCCCTGCAGTGACTCAGGCTACGGGTTATGCTCCTCCCACCTATTCACATGATGTCTACACCCTTTGTGGAAGGAGGCATCCAGCAGGAGAATGCAGGAAGGCTACCGGAGGCTGTTTTCATTGTGGCGACCAAGGCCACATGATTCAAGATTACCCCCGATGTCATCTACCAGCTCAGTCTCAGGGGAGTAGGCCCCCTGTTAGGCAGATATCTCAGCAGGGCTCTTCCCAGGCTTTGAGGGCCTCACCGTCTACGCGGCCGCCTCGCCAAGCCACCCAGGGCCGAGTTTTTACCCTATCCGAGAGAGACGCACGTGCATCCGACGATGTCGTGCAAGGTTTGCGAGAATTCTAGATTTTTAAGTTGTGAATAATTTCGATTATATGATGATTTGTTATTTGTACTAGGGGTTACCTAGGTAATAATGTGTATTCTTGTCTGAATTCTATTGATGTTAGTGTTTAATCGCACAGGTGCCTTGTTAGTGAATGAGTGTCTCGCCCGAGTGTTGATCAACATAGGATCCACTCACTCCTTTGTCTCACCCAATTTTCCAAAGGGCTTTTCTACTAGGGCTACTCCGTTGGAGCCGGAGTTGACCATTGCAACTCTACTTGGCAAGTCAGTTGATACAGACATAATATTTAGAGATTATGTGGTTCAAGTGGGGGAGAATGAACTATTAGCCGATCTCATTGTCCTAGATTTCCAAGACTTGGATTTCGATGTCATCCTAAGGATGGATTGGTTGTCAAACCACCACGGCCATGTTGCATGCTTTGAAAAGATGGTGAATTTTAACCCGAAAGGAGTTAAACCATTTCACTTTTGAGGATTGAAGGAAAGAGATATTGCCCGTCTTGCAGCCTTGAGCTTAGCAAACCTAGAAGCACAAAACTCCTCGGCCATTCCGGTTGTGAGTGAGTTCTTGGATGTGTTTCCAGAGGAACTTCCCACATTTCCTCTGAATTGGGAGATTGAGTTCGCGATAGAGCTTGCTCCGGGCACTGCTCCGATTTCAAGGGCACCGTATAGAATGGGCCCGATAGAGCTTGAGGAGCTGAAAAAGCAAATTGAAGAGTTACAATAACTTGGTTTCATCCAACCAAGTGTCTCACCATGGGGAGCTCCAGTCCTCTTTGTAAAGAAAAAGGACGGGTCGATGACAATGTGCATCGATTACCGGCAGTTGAACAAGGTCACTATCAAGAATCATTATCCCTTGCACGGATAGATGACCTATTTGACCAACTGAAGGGAGCAAGATTTTTCTCCAAGATTGACCTTCGATCCGGCTATCATCAATTGAAGATCAAGGAGGGAGATGTCTTGAAGATGGCTTTCAAGACTCGGTATATGCACTACGAGTTCCTTGTTATGCTTTTGGTTTGATGAATGCGCCGATGGCATTCATGGATTTGATGAACTGGGTGTTTAGATCATATCTCGATAGATGTGTCATGGTGTTCGTAGATGACATTTTGGTGTACTCCCTGACATGGGAGGATCATGATCGAGACCTTCGCCTTACTCTTGAAACGCTTTGGGAGCACAGGTTGTATGTCAAGCTAAGTAAGTGCGAATTCTGGTTAGAGAAGGTAGCATTTCTCGGACATGTAGTATCAGCTGAGGGCATTTTTGTTGACCCGGTAAAGATAGAGGCAGTTATGAGTTGGGAGAGACCCAAGAGCATCACTAAGATACGTAGTTTTCTCAGGTTGGCAGACTATTACCAGAGATTTGTGGAGAGATTCTCCAGTTTAGCTGCATCTCTCACTTACTTGACGAGGAAAAATGTCAAGTTCAGTTGGAGTGACAAATACGAAGTGAGCTTCCAGGAGTTGAAGAAACGCCTTACCACGGCTCCTGTACTCACAGTGGCTTCCGAAAGCGATAGTTTTGTCGTGTATAGTGATGCCTCCCTTGTGGGATTAGGATGTGTGCTCATGCAGCACGAAAAGGTCATTTTCTACGCCTCAAGGCAATTGAAAGAGCATGAGAAGAATTATACCACCCACGACTTAGAGCTCACCGCCGTCGTGTTTGCCTTGAAAATTTGGTGACATTATCTTTATGGGAAACAATTTGAGGTGTTCACCAACCATAAAAGCTTGAAGTACCTGTTCTCCTAAAAAGAGTTGAACTTAAGGCAAAGGAGATGGATAGAGTTTTTGAAAGACTATGAATGTTCCATTCAATACCATCTGGGCAAGGCGAATGCTGTAGCCGATGCTCTTAGCCGGAAGCCTACAGGACTTTTGGTGCACATGATGCTAAAGGAGTGGAGGTTGTTGGAGGATGTTTCCAACCTTGACATTTGGTTCAGCCCACCTACGCATGGGCCATTGATGGAAAATATCATGGTAAAGCCATGCATTATAGATCGGATTCTAGAGTTGCAAGTTGCGGATACCGAGTTGATTGCTTTCCATGACAAGGAGGTTAGTAAATGAAGTGTTGAGTTCTCCACGAACAGTGATGGGGCAATCATGTTCAAAGGTAGACTTTGTGTCCCAGCCAATGAAGAGCTAAAAAGTGAAATTTTGGAGGAGACTCACCGGTCCAAGTATACCGTTCACCCTGGGGGTACCAAAATGTATAGAAACTTGAAGGGACACTTTTGGTGGCGGAACATGAAGCGAGAAATAGCAGAGTATGTGTCTAAGTTCTTTGTGTGCTAGCAAGTCAAGGCCGAGCACAGGAGACCGGCTGGACTTTTGCAGTCCCTCCCTATTCCTGAGTGGAAATGGGAACACATCTCTATGGACTTTATTGTGGGGTTGCCAAAGATGGCTAGAAACTTTGATGCTATATGGGTTATGGTCGAGAGACTAACGAAATCCACCCATTTCTTGCCATACCGGACTACATTCAATTGAAATCAGTTGGCGGCATTGTACATCAAGGAAATAGTTTGGTTGCACGGGGTGCCGGTGAGTATCGTGTCAGACAGAGACCCTAGATTTACTTCCAGGTTCCAGAAGAGCTTTCAAAGTGTCATGGGTTCCCGACTAGACTTTATCACGGCTTTCCACCCACAGACCGATGGGCAAACCAAGAGAGTGAATCAGGTGATAGAAGACATGCTCCGAGCTTGTATGCTAGATTTTAAAAGAAGTTGAGAAGATCACCTACCTTTGGTGGAATTCGCCTACAATAACAGTTATCAAACGAGCATTTAAATGATGCCTTTTGAGGCTTTGTACGGAAGGAGTTGTAAATCCCTATTGTATTGGGATGAAGTTGGAGAAAGGAAGGTGTTGGGTCCCGAATTAATTGAACAGACTGAAGATAGGGTCAAGCTTTCCCGGGAGAGGTTGAAGACCATACAGGATAGACAGAAGAGCTATGCCGACACCCGCAAGCGGGACCTTGAGTTTCGAGTTGGTGATTTTTATTTGTTAGGATTTCACCAACCAAGGGTGTTATGAGATTCGGGAAGAGAGGCAAGCTCAGTCTGAGATATGTGGGTCTATTCGAGATCATCACTAGAGTTGGTGAGGTGGCTTACCTTGTTACCTTACCCGCTCATATGGCGGCGGTCCGCAATGTATTCCATGTCTCTATGCTTCGTAAATATATCCCAGACCCTTCTCATGTCATCGAGCTTGATCTGGTAGAAATCCAGGAGGATCTCATGCTAGTTGAGCGACCGGTTAGGATTTTGGATCGAAATGATCAAGTACATCGCAACAAGACTATTCCGTTGGTTCTCGTGCAATGGCAACATCATGCTCGAGAAGAGGCCACATGAGAACGCGAGGCCGAAGTCAAAGCACAGTACCCAGAGTTGTTTGAATAGGCTTTTGTTTATGCCATGTAATTTTGTTGTGATATTGTAATGCAAGTATCGTCCAAATTTCGGGGCTGAAATTTTTATAAGGGGGGAGGAATTAGAGCCCCGGAACTTTTGTATATGTTTTGAAATGCATGTCAAGACACGATGCGTTGTAATATCTAATTTTCATGAATTGAGAAATTAGAACCTTTGAGAATTTTGTAAATAAAATAATTAATAAGGTACTATAGCCTTAAAAAGGCCTTAGTCATGTCTAGAAAAGATTAGAATGGAAGTGGGATAAGTCCAAGTAGTAGATTGAGTGGAAAATAGAACCAGTGTCGAAATTTGCAGAGCACCGATCGCTCGGTCCAAAGTAGCGATCGATCGGTCGGTCCACAACCGATCGATCGGTATTTATCGATTGGTTAACTTTTTTGTATGGGGAAAAATTCCAGAGAGGGTGTTTTCAACGATCACTCAGTTGAAAACACTGATCACTCCGTAAGCAACCGATCGCTCGATCCTGACGACCGATCGCTCAGTCTTTCGTGTTTTGTAAAAATTTCATTAAGGGCTTTTTAGTCTTTTGGTTAGCACCCCTTGGCCTTATAAGCCTTGCTCGAGCTTTTGGGACGCACTCACTATACTTAGAGCATTAGAGAGAAAGGGAGAGAGAGGAGAAGATGGTTCTCCTAGGGCATCATTTGGTGAGAGAGGAATCAAGGGTTTGAGAAACCAAGATCATCCCTTTGGCTTAGAATCCTCAAACCCTTAAGCACGTGTAGAGTCCCTCCTCCAAGCTCGGGTAGAGTTTTCCAAGGTATTCCTCAAAGGGTTTCTTTCCCAAAAGAAAGCATCCTTCAAGCAAGGGGTTCTCCTCTACCATTGGGGTTCCAATCCAAGGTTTCTTCCAGGATCAAGCTTTGATCTCAAGGTTAGTACACCCTACTAACTAACTTAGCAATAGCCTAGGCTTTTCCTCTAAAAAAATGATGATCTTGATAATGTGTGAACCATTCTTCTTGAGTTATGCTATTCGCCCTAAAATAAACAAGATAAAAAGGAATGAATGTCTTGTGATGTGCGGGGTGAAGGTTGAGGCGATGGATACCGTGTGGATGTGATGTGTGAAATGGAACATGGTGGATGGGCATTCTACAAATAATGAACGTACCTTGACGATTTGATGAAAAATATACACTAAAAAGAGTAAATGAAACAACTATGAAATGTTGCATGCTATGTGTTTGACTAAATGCCTAAATGAGAAATTATCAAATCAATGAAGAATATGAAGGCATGAATATGTGTAGTTTCCTCCAAACACAACCTTGATTAAATGCCATATAGATTATCTAAATAATCACATGTTTATACTATGGATTGAAATGCTATACATTATGTCGCGACCCAAAACCCACCCTAGGAGTTAGAGTGAACTTTGGACGACTAATCATGGCTTACATGACTTGCTTGACAAACCAACCTGCAAAAACCCACAGAGCATATACAATAGAGGATGACAGCGGAAACATAACTATAAAACACAGCGGAAGTCTAACAACCTCTAAGTATATACACATGGTCCAAGTTTAATACAAGAAATCAAAACAAAGAAAGTGCGGACATGCCCGCCAAAATACATGGAAATAATCACTCATGCTCACCCACAGCTAATCCACTCAGAATCTAACACCACTTACTGATAACCCTCTACGGGAGGTTCCTCCAAAGGCTCCTCGACGTACTCCTCTTCCACCTATGGACCAGGAGCACAAACATCAAATGGAGCAGCAGCTCCCTCAGAACCTGCCGACATAAGAAGTACGGCTGAGCATGGAATACTCAGCGGGTACCAAATACTAACCAATAGTCATAGCATAAAAATGGCAATACATAAATCAGGAGCAATTCATATATGTTAGACGGAAACAATTCATATCATACAAGGAAGTAAAGCAATTTTTAATCATGCTTGTATTTCGTAGAAAGTCGATAAAACCTCTTGAAAACGTCGTGCACTTGACTTGGCTTGAAATATCTTTTCGTACTTGAAAGCTTGTCGTGTTTGTCTTGCTTGATCTTGTCGAGCGTGTCGTACGTGTCATGTCATGCATGTCATGCGTGCTTGCTTGTGATCATGTAACTTGTGAGATATCCTTGTGAGATGCGCTTGAGAGATGCCTTGAGAGGGAAGGGAGACCCTTCTTTATGCAATGTACTTGAGAGGGAAGGGAGACCCTTCTTCATGATATGTATGTACTTGCGAGGGAAGGGAGGCCCTTCTTCATGATATGCACTTGTGAGTGAGGGGAGACCCCTCGTGGAATGTCGGTTCTTGTTTTCTTGTGAAAAGCGAGGTAAAACATATCGTAGGATATGTTCCACCTCTAACCATGTTCTTGAAAACCTCGGTAAATCATGTCATGCATGCCGTGCTCGTGGGAATCGTGTACATACTTGCATTTAAATTTAAATATGACATTTGGGTAATTCACAACACATATAACATCAATGATTGAGCAATGTAATATTCACATCATTTAGGGAAAGCAAGAAAACACACTATCATAGGCCCTAGCAATATCCATAATTTATTAGGCATGCATTTCCTAATTTACAACTCACTTTATTCACCTTGGCATTTCATCAAACATGGTGTGTTCATTTTTCATTATTCATTTAAACCTAAATCATGCTTTTCTAGGTGGGTTTTACTCACATCACATATGTATGTTCATTATGGGTACAATGCCCTCCCCGTTCATCCATCACATCAATACACACGGCATCCAATTGCCCACATTCATCTCCATTCACCATTCTCATTCACCATTCACAACCCATCTCATAATACATGTGTAAATGAAAGAAGACAAAGAGAAATAAAGTAAAAAAAGGAACTATAACTAGGAGAGTAGCAAGAAGTACCGACCTTGAACAATGAGGGGAGAAACCCCTTCCAAAAACGACCGTGAGGTGCTGCCCTAGCTTGGGGAACGCTCTCCACGGGTGCTTGAGCTGTGATCTTGGAGAAAAGCCGGACTTGAAGTGATCTAGGGTCTCAAAACCCTTTGATTTCTCTTCCAAAAACAAGCCCTAGTTTGGAATCGCCTTCTCCCCTTTCTCCTATTCTCTCAGACTCTCTAAGTGTTGAATGATGCCCTAAAGGCTCAGGCAAGACTCTTAAGGTAAGAGTAAACCGACCAAAAGACCATAATACCCTTACTGAAATTTCTGCAAAAACGCGAGGACCGAGCGATCAGTGTTTATGACCAATCAATCGGTTGCCTACCGAGCGATCGGTGTGTTGACCAAGCTCTCGACCAAAAATCAACTCTCTGGAAAATTTCCCCATACAAAAATCTTGACCAGTCGATAGCTACCGATCGATCGGTTTTGGACCGATCGATCGCTCTATGGACCGAGCGATCGGTTGCCTGCAGGTCCAGACTGTTTTAGCCATATCTTTTGACTCGTTAGTCCGATTTTGACGATTCAACTTGCGTTGGGTTCGTACTTCGAAAAGAAACATTTCTGACCTTTCGGAATTTCCAATTTCTTCCTTATTTATTAATTATTCCTCTTTAAAGGCAAAATGGCAACTAAAGTGTCATGCATTAAATGTGAAAAGGTCCGAGGCTCTACACATTATCCTTCATGTCATATTGTCATCATGATACTACAAGTGCTACACACACCCACGCATGCATGAACCAAGGTTTTCAAGTACAAGTATTTAAATGAAACAAGACAAGGAGGTTGGTAGCCCAAGTGAAGGGTGCTAACCTCTGGCTCACAAGTAAATGAAGCTAGTATATGTCAAGGAGGTTGGTAGCCCAATTGAAGGGTGCTAGCCTCTGGCTCACAATTGAAGGAAACAAGTACATGTCAAGGAGGTTGGTAGCTCAAGTGAAGGGTGCTAGCCTCTGGCTCACGAGTAAATGAAATGTCAAGGAGGTTGGTAGCCCAGGGATGTGCGGGTGCTAATCTCTAGCTCACAAGTATACAAGTCAAGAACAAGTCAAGACCAGGCAAGACATGTGATTCCAAACAAGACAAGACACGCATGCATGATTTTCACAAGCAAGACCAAGACAAGAAATAGGTTTTTAATTATGATAAGTAAGTTTTGAAAGAAACACAAAGGGCTATTTTCAAGAGTAAGACATGATTTTAAAGTACGAGTTTTACCGGGGTTTTTGCATTCATGCAAGCATGTCACAACTATTACCTTGCTTTACTTCAATGATACCAATGTCTTATATTGCTATTACTGTTTTAATTGACGTCGTGAATTATATCTTGTTGGTTTTGTGTGATTGTTATTGCTACGATTAGCTAGTAGCTTGTACTCACTGAGTATTCCATACTCGGCCGTACTTTTATGTCAGTAGGTACCGAGGAAGCCCTCAACCCTGAGCCCTGGGTTGAGGAAGAGTATGTTGAAGAGAAAGAGCCTCTCATCCCGATCCAGTCGTAGGAGGATAGGGATCGCAATGTCTGGCCGTACTTAGATTACTGTTGAGCATAGTAGGCTCAACATTTCTTTTATATTTTGTCAGGTGGGCATGTCCACCTTTAACTTGATATGTTTTGTATAAAACTTGGAATACAGACCATGTATAGAAAAGAAAAAGCTAGTTCACGCTTCCGCACTCATGATTTAGCTTCCGCACTCTGATTATTAGCATTATTGTATCATGTTTACCTTGTTCATTTCAGGATGGTTTGACAGGTACGAATAGTCACCTCTAAAGTATCCCTTAACTCCTAGGAGGTATTTTGGGATGCGACAAGGAGTGTCACAGAGATTTGGCATTTCCTCGGCTTGGCAGGCTATTATCGGAGATTTATAAAGGGATTATCTAGTTGAGCTGTACCTCTCACTTACTTGACAAGGAAAAATGCCAAGTTTAGTTTGAGCGACAGATGCAAGATTAGCTTCCAGGAGTTGAAGAAGCGACTCACTATGGCTCTCATCCTCACAGTGCCATCCGAGAGTGGTGGCTTTGTCGTTTACAGTGATGCCTCCCACCTGGGGTTGGGATGTATGCTTATGCAGCACGTTAAAGTCATTACCTATGCCTCAAGACAATCAAAGGAGCATGAGAAGAACTGTTCCACTCACGATTGGAACTCACCGCAGTTGTTTGGCATTATCACCTACCATTGGTTGTGTTCGACTACAACAATAGCTATCAGACGAGCATCAAAATGGCACATTTCGAAGCTTTATACTGGAGAAGTTGTAGATCTCCTTTGTATTGGGATGAAGTTGGGGAAAGGAAGGTGTTAGGCCCCGAGTTGATTGAACAGAAAGTTGACTGACTCAAGCTTATTCAGGAAAGGTTGAAGGCTGCACAAATTCGACAAAAGAGCTAAGCAGACACCCGTAGGAGGGATCATGCGTTTATGGTTGGTGCTTTTGTGTTTGTCAAGATTTCACCAACAAAGGGTGTTATGAGATTCGGGAAGAGGGGCAAGCTCAACCCTAGATATGTGGGTCTGTTCGAGATCATCACCAGAGTTGGTGAGGTAGCTTACCGGGTTGCTCTACTCGCTCATATGGCAACAGTCCACAATGTATTTCATGTTTCTATGCTCCAAAAGTATATCCTGGACCCATCCTATGCCATAGAGCTTGATCCGGTAGAAATTCAAGAGGATCTCACACTAGTTGAGCAACCAGTGCAGATATTGGATAGGCGAGAACAAGTCTTGCGCAATAAGACTATCCCATTGGTTCTAGTGAGATGGTAGCACCACTCAGTAGAAGAGGATACATGGGAGCGAGAGGCCAAATTAAAAGAAAAATACCCTCAATTATTTGTTTAGAACTTGGCATTCTCTTGTGTGTCTTGTGGTTGTTTTGTACATGTATGTATCGTCCAATTTCGAGGAAAAATTTTTTGTAAGGGAGGGCGGGAGAATGTAGAACCCCGAAACTTTTGCATGAAAAAGGATTGGATGGTTCTTAATGATCACGAGTTATGGTGTCCCTATTTTGAGGAGTGATGTATTTAAAGTATGTTAAAGTCTCAAGAAAGTTTCCAAGGTCTAATTAGGTTATATGAGAAAGGTTGGAAAAGTCCTAAGTGTTAAAAATAAGAGGAAACAACAAAAATAGGCAAAACACAGACAAATCGGTCGACTGCTCCACATGACCAGTCGACCCGTCCCATACTGTTTGATCTATGCTCCTAACCGGTTGACCGGTCGATCGCTCCTTGAGCATTTTGCCTATTTTGGCCGGTTTTAGCAGATCATTAAGGGTAGGGTGGTCATTTGACCACTTCTTTTTCTATATAAACCCCAAATTCGTGGGTTGAGGGTTTCACAAACCCTCAAGCTTGTATTGGAGAGAGATTAGAAAGAGAGGAAAGGAAGAGTTAGGGTTTTGCTCAAGGTGGGTTTTGGATTTAAGGAGTGAAGCTCAAGTCAAGCTTGGATTGCACTTCAAGCAAAGATCTTCCTCCATCAAGTTAGGATCTCCAAATCAAGAAAGTTTTCTTCAAGAAGAGTAAATCCTCAAGGTTAGTACAACTTACCAACTACCTTGGTAATAATTTAGGTTTCTTTCAAAAGCATGCTTGTGGATTGATTTGGTTAATTCCTTTTCTCGAATTACTTTATTAAACCTCGAAATTAAAGAAGATAAAGAAGGAATTGTGAATGTATGGTTGAGGCAATGGGATGCCGTATGGATGTGATGAGTGTTATGTGATGGAAATGGTGGAAGGGTATTGTATACATAATAAACATACATTTGATGTTTGGTGAAATGCGAATGATGAAAATGAAAGAAAAAGACTAAACAAAAGTGTTGTATACCAAGTGTTTGATTAAATGCATAAATGAGAAATTCCCAAATTAAAGAAGAATATGAAAGTATGAATTGTGTAGTTCCTCCTAAATAGTAACCTTGATCAAATGCTATATATGTTGTCAAAATTGTCACATGTTTACATTAGGAATTGAAATGCTATACTCTATCTCTTTTGTTGTACATGTCATCATGATTACCACAAGTGCTACACATACTCACACATGCATACATGAACCGGGTTTTCTAAAAGTATAAGTGAACACAACCAAGAATATGAAATGTGATTCACAGTACGAATGATAAAGCTGGACATCAGGCCGGTCAAGGATAGGGCATATCCCTTGGATATGTCATATCTGGCTTACAAGAAAACAAGTTGATAAAGCCGAACATCAGGCCGGTCAAGGTTAGGGTATATAGCAAGATATGTCATACCTGGCTTACAAGAGAACAAGTTGATAATGCCGAACAAAGGGCCGGTCAAGGATGTTGGTGCACCTTTTCTATATATATAGGTATTCGCTGAAAGAAATTTACATTCCCAGCTCACAAGTCACTTTAAGGGCACTAACGTCTGGCTCACAAGTCAAACAAGTCAAGTCAAGATATGGCAAACATGACAAGAAAAGTGATTCTAATCAACCTAAGATACAATTGATTCCAAGAAAGACAAGATACATGTGATTTGAACCATGAACATGACAAGACATGTGTAATTCCTACGAGACAAGACAAGACAAGAACAAGTTTTAAACATGACAAACAAGTTTTCAAAAACACGAAAGGCTATTTTTCAAGAACAAGATGTGACTTTTGAAGTATAAGTTTTATCGGAGTTTTGCATTCATTCAAGCATGTCAAGATTATTATATTGCTTACCTTTGATGCTATGAATGTCATATGTTGTTATTATCGCTTTAAATTGATGTGATGAATTATATCTCGTTGTTGCTATTGTGTTTTGTTATTACTATTGTTAGCAAGTGGCTTGTACTCGTTGAGTATTCCATACTCAGCTGTACATTTATGTCGGCAGGTCCGGCGGATGTCCTCAACCCGGAGCCGTGGATTGGGGAAGAGTACGTGGAGGAGAGGGAGCCACCTATCCTGATGAAGTCTCAAGAGGATAGGGATCTAGATGTGTGGCTGTATCTAGATTACTATTGAGAGGAGTGATAGCGAGATTCTATCTTTTTTGTATTTTGATATTTTGATAGGTGGGCATGTCCACCTATACTGTTTATGTTTTGTGTATAAGTTTGGAATACTAATATGAGTTATAGAAGAAAAGAAAAAGTTGGTTTTACCTTCCGCACTTATGTTTTAGCTTCCGCACTCTGTTCAATGTCTCTATTTTATTATGTTCGCCTTGTTCATTTCAGGATGGTTGGCAGGTATGTATAGTCACACCTAAAGTATCCCTTAACTCCTAAGGGGTATTTTGGGGTGCGACACTTACTTTCTGTAGAAGTCTTACCTCCCATAGGAGTCTGGTTCTTACATACCATAGGAGTCCTATTCTTACCTCCTGAAGGACTCTAGCTATCAATTTTCTTTTTATGTACTCTTTAAATCTTAATTTCTTCCTTATCTTTGGACTCATGCCATATACGAAGACATTCTTTCTATAGTTGAATATCAATCTCATTATATTTCTTAAATATCAACTAGTTATCCTTAGCTCATAAACCTTAATTCATAACAATGCAAACAATTCTATAAGAATTACAACACACATTATAGATCATATGTACATAAGCCAAAATTGAGCTCCTAGGTTTAACATAGAATTTCCAGCATGACAACTTGTTACTTAAAAATCTACACAAAAACATATACCCATTAGATTCTCATGATTATTATTTTATCTATAATATACCTTATAATATAATATTTCCCAATTTAAATAACTAAGATCCAAAAACAGATAATCAATTTATATCATCTAGAAAAGGGTCTAATTTTCTGTTTGGAATTACTGATAGAACAAAAGGCCTAGGAAGATGTGCTCTAAAACAAAACTTTGAGAACTCAGAATGATACAAGACTAGTTCCATTGGAAAAATAGTGGCATCCAGATACAACTATAAAATATTTAAATAATTCTAGTGGAAATTGACTACGATATGACCCTGCAAATAGACAGATGTCAAACTATGACTGTAGATCAGTCAACATCAGAAAAGTCTATCATATGAATTTTATTTCATAATCCACCGTTGGATCTTCTCCAAATTTAACCCATAACGCTTTCATTAATCTACCTAATTAAGGTACAAATCCCATAGACAAAAAATTAGTAAAACCCTTCTAAAACCGTTGTCCAAAATCCGGTGTGTATGAGTCTCTCAACAAAAATTTTCAATTGTACATAAACCATCATTTACTAATTTCTACACATTCTACAATTGAACATCTAAACAAATAACCATATTCGTATCACAAGAATCTCAATCAATAATCTGAAATTTAAAACAGAGACAATATTACTTACATATTAAAGTGTTGGTGTACAAATCCTCCAAAAAAATTCCTCCCTAACTCACTAATTGTCTATGGGTTTGAAGAAGTTTTGAGGCTAAGTAAATGACAAAGGTTGGGGAGACTTGGGGGGATCCTTAAAAGTTTCCATAAAAAAATAGAAGATATGGGATGTCCAGTGCTTAAATTGGGGAGTTTAGATTGCATGTGGTCTCCCACTTGTCACTTGTTTCACAGCTAAGTGTCATGCAAGTCACCATGTGATAGTCCCCCTTCTACTATTTGTCATGCATGTAGCCTTTGGTGTCCCTCTTGTAAGCTACACTACAAGAAAAAGGCTCATCGCTCAAGGTTTTTTCCCATAACCACAAGTCATTAATCACGGTTATCGCGCGTAAAGCGAACCGTAACCTTTCAACATGTGATCATACATCGTCTCAAATATCACGGTTGTAAGCACCCCAATTTTGCACCCCTCTATTTTTTATACTCTTAAAAACCCTCATTCCAGGTGTTTCGATTTTCAAAAACAACCCAAATGTAAGAAAATGACCAAATTGCCCCTAGGGTGAAAAATGACCAAAATACCCCTAAAAAAGTGCTAAAAAGTTGTCATTTGATTCAAAATGATTTTACAAATTTTTTTTATGAATTTTGGCTATTTTTGGGATTAAATTGGACTTAAAATGGTAAGAAAAATGATAAAAATGCCCCTAGAGTGCAAAAAGACCAAAATGCCCTTAAAAAGTGCTGAAAAATTCATGTTTTATCTAAAATATTTTTTTGGATTTTATCAGTTCAATTTTGACTATTTTTAAGCTCAAAACAGGCTTAAAATAACAAAAACAGTTTTTCGACAAATAATAGTATAAACAAAAAAAACCCAAAAAATCAATTTTTTGAAGAGCCAAACAGGGCCCTAAGGGCAACCTCGCCCTTTTAAAAAGCACGGCCCCATATGGGGCCGACCTGCACTACAAACTTCATTTTTATTATTTTTATTTGTTTATAATAAAATATATTAAATCTCGCCGTTTAAAAAGGAGCGAATTTAGAGTTATCCGCGTTGCCGCCTCACTGTTCACACGGCTTAACTATTCATAAATATATTAAATCACGCCCTTTAAAATGGCGCGAACACTATTCCGAAACACTACAAATACCCCCCCTCCCTTCCTTCAAAATTCATCCATTTTCACCCCTCTCCTTGGTTTTTCGAGTTCGATCTAAGGATTTTCTAAGTTTGGAGTTTTTTTGAAGAATCCCTCTTTGTTCGAAAGTTCGCCGTATTTTCGAGTAGGTAATCCCTCTATCCCTAGTCTTGCTTTCAAGTTTTTTAGCTTTATTAATTACTTAATTTCTAGTTTAGTCTTTAATTTTTAGTTTAGACTGCTAAGCCTCGCCTAGTCGAACCTCTGCCCAAATCCCGGTTCAAATATAACCTCGCCTAGTCGAACTCCTGCCCAAATTCCAGTTCAAATATAGCCTCGCCTAGTCGAACCCCTGCTCAAATTCCAGTTCAAATATAGCCTCGCCTAGTCGAACCCTTGCCCAAATCCCAGTTCAAATATAACCTCGCCTAGTCGAACCCCTGTCCAAATTCCAGTTCAAAACTAGTCTCACCTACTCGAACCTCTGCCAAAATCCCGGTTCAAAACTAACCTTGTCAATCGATCATCTGCCCAAAAACCCCGATTAAACCCTGGTTAACCCTAGTTAAATCCTGATTAAACCCTAGTTAATCATAGGTAAACCCTAGCTACACCCTAACTTAACCCTCGGTCAATTCTAGCTTAAGCCTATTTAAACCTTACCTACCTAGTCAAACCCCTGTCAGAGCCTCGATTCAAACCCTGTTCTGATACCCACCTCTAGGCTCCCCGGCACGAGCTTAAACTGCCCAAACCGCTCCTCAGCATGAGCTTAAAAGGTCATTTCGCTCCTCAAATAGGAGCAAAAAAACCCTCAAACCTTTCAATCACCCACAATCCAGTCCAATCAAATCAAACCATCAACTCCCTTCCGGAACTACGTGCTGCTTGATTCCACTAATAGTGGATACGTAGGCAACCCTGATCGGGTTCAGCTCCCCTAGGATAGAATTCCTATTCCGTTTCTATCTTATCTATCTCAATTCATTTATTTCAGCCAATATTACATTGCTCAACATATAGATCAAACTGCGAGCTTCTTTAGGGTTTCCTTTATTTGATTCAGACTTAGAGAGTAGGTAACCATCTCCGGATGGGAGTTTAGGGGTGCCTAATACCTTCCCCTAACTCAACTGAATCCCTTACCTTGACCTCTGACTTTCAGACCATGCCTTATCCAACCATTTCAGGGACCTATTTCCCTCAGAATTAGATAGGTGGCGACTCACAACTTAATTGCAATTTATCACTATTCCTTATTGGGATCTACCCTGATCGGGAATGGGGATTAAAATTCAGGTACTCATAACTGGCGACTCCGCTGGGGATCGAACCCAGAATCTCTGGTTTCGCAGACCAGTATTCAAGCCAAAATCTAAGTCTGAATCAAATACCGAAAACCACATCAGAATCTTTCAATTTCATCTATATGTTATTTCATTCATTTTTTAAGTAAAATCTCAGACATTTGTTTGCAAAACTTAGCAACATGCCTAAGGTTCCATTTTTATTTATTGCTTGATTTTGATTGATACATTCATATTCATTACATAATAGAATAAAAACCCTACACCTATCTAGATTGGATCCGGTAAGCTTACAATCGAGGGATGGTTATCCCCGATGCTAGAGCCCAAAGATCTGTGGAAAGTACTGGTTGTAGACCGAGAGATGGTTATCTCCGGTAAACACAACTGGTCTTTCCCGCTTGCACCAATCGTCCCTTTTTATGTATGTTCTATACCGGGGAGTCGCATATACGGTCAAGTGTTACTCAACCGTAGTCAAAAACCTGCATACACCAGCATAAACATGTAGATTATAAATCGTTGTTTGGGCATAAACCAAGAGCTACCCGTCAGGAGGGACAACCTTATCCCTATTCTGCTCTTGGGTTAAGCCGCTCCCTCATTTCTAACTTATTTTGGAGCTTGTGTGAGGCCTATTTTATGTTAGATAGGTGTGAACCCTAACTACCCTTCTTAGCCAACTCAACACATGTGTGAGGCTGATACCCTAAATCAAATTGGTCAAGGGGCAACCAACCAACCCACATTAAAATGGGTTGTATGGACTCTCCTTTTGTCAGTTTTATCTTAACCCATTTGGGCTCTAGTTTCCTACAACCTAGATAAATGAAATGGATTCCTATCCACTCATCCAATGGGTTACACATGTTGTAGAGACCCGAATCTTTTTCATGTTTTTAGTACATTGCATTAAGGGTATTTTAGTCTTTATAAGGTGTTAAAGTGTGTGTATTTATATCTAAGTATGGTGATGTAAACTAGGCTTAATCAACTTGTAACGGATGGATGTCATAGCACATCCTAAACTTTAGGAAGCGCTAGTTTTGGCACCGTTCACGGGAAGTGAGTGATTCTTGAACCATTAGAAAGGTGTTGGAACCCTCTTCGAGGTTCATGTTTAGTGTTTTTCCTCATCTTGAGTTTAAGTCAAGTCAATAGTGAGTTTTGTCTAATGGAATTATAGATCTGTCAACTTTGGGGATATTTTAGTCTATAAATTAAGTGGAAATTGGAAATTCTAAAATGCTGGAAATGTTCGTTTTCGAAAGACTAATCCAACGCAAGTTGAATCGTCAAAATCCGATGAACGAGTAAAAAGTTATGGCCAAAACAGTAAAGGGAGTCAAAACCTGCAGGAACCGATCGCTCGGTCAGAACCAGCGATCGATCAGTCCAAAACCGATCGATCGGTATCTATCGACTGGTCCAAAATTTTGTATGGGGAAATTTTCCAGAGAGTGTGTTTTTGACCGATCGCCCGGTCATAAACACCGATCAATCGGTAGGCAACCGATCGCTCGGTCATAACCACCGATCGCTCGGTGCTTCGTGTTTTTGTTCTCAAACCTTGAGGCTATAAATAGGGGGTCCTACTCGAAATATTAAAATACTCCACCTAGTTCTAACCTAATTTGGCAAAAAGGGGGAGAAACCCTAGGGTTTTGAGAGAGGGTTTTCTTGGAGAAGGAGGAGATTGATAGGAGATTGCAAGAAAAGTTTGGGAAGCTTCTCCAAATCGTCTCGGGAGCGTTTTGAATCCAAGGGAAGGATTCCTAAGGTCGATATACTATCCTAATCAACTTTATTTTAAGGTTTTGTGAATGTTAAGATGCTAGAAATGGTAGAAATAGATGTTTGATGCATTTTCCCTAATTTCTATGAAGTAAGCTAATTATTGATGGAAATGTGGATTGGATGTGGATGAGAAATATATGGAGGATGGGAAATGTATGGAGGATGGGATTAATATGTGGATGTGAATAGTGAATTGATTGTATGGATGAATTATGGTTTGATGAATGCTTGAAAATATAGAGGAGAAATGGATTCATATTATGCGTACACAAGGTGTTTGTGAAAATGCTTGAAAGGATAAATGCTATTATACTCTTATGAAATGGTGGTAAATTGATTATGAATTGCGATATGGATTATGATAAGATATGTATATGCGAATGGTTTGTTAAGTATGTCTAATTAATTGTATGGGAATTGATAGTCGGGAAGATAAGAACTTAGAGGAATATCTCTCAAACCGGGAATTCTCTAACTATTTGGTATGGGACATATAGTGGAGTTTCCATGGTGGGAAATCGGAATCTAAGCAATTACCAACTCGAAAGTTAATTTCGACACTTAAGCACATAAGCACGTGTATGTTAAGATAAGAATCTCACAAGTCACACATGTGGGCCACAAGCATGAGCATGACATATGTATGGCATTCTGAATAAGCATAAGCATGACATGGTCCGTATCCGCCAAGAACGGCATGTCAACCATATGATTTCTAAGGCATGGTCCGTATCCGCCAAGAACGACATGTCTCATCCTTGTATGATCTGAATAAGTGCATAAGCATAAGCATATGCAACTCACAAGCACGTGGTCTCATAAGCATAAGCAACTCATAAGTGTATGGTTTTCTAAGTCTAAGATTCTCACAAGTACACGAGTCAAGGTGATGATATGATGTATATGCGCACCCGTTCTTCCGCACTCTGATTATGTTATTATGCTATTGGATATGTTTCTGACTAAGTGCAGGTATATCATTATGGTTGGTTGGATTTTATATACACTGAGTACCTTTGTACTCAGCCGGATTTTATCTTGGCAGGTATAGAGCAGGAGTACACGGCGGAGCCGTGGGTTGAGGAGACTTACCTCGAGGAAGGAGGTGAAGGTGAGCCTTCTGAGGAGGGAGCCGGAGATTTGGGCAGCTACACCTCTTAGTTTACATTTCTTTTCATTGAGAGAGTTTTGTATTTGACTTTTAGAGGATGTTGCTCAGTAGACTTCTTATTAGTTGTGTATCAGACTTGTTGGTTCATTGTGAGTTGTATATATAGACCTTAGACTTGTGCAGGTTGGATTGGGTTTATATATCGGAATTTTATTACTCTCATTTTTGGAGACTCGTGTAGTAGCCTTGTATGCATGGTTTTAAGCAGGTTAAGTGAATGTGGCGATTCCAAAGTCCTATTTTAGCCTTAGTAGGATTTTGGGGTCGTTACACATGTTGAGTTAGCTCACCCTTAAAATATGTTAATTCTTTCAATTCTATTCATTCAATTTCATTTCAAATCTCAATTCCTATCAGCATCATCCATCTTCTGAGTTTACATCTAAACTCGGGTTTTTTTTAGTCAAAATTTATTTTGATTAACCTAGCATCATCTTTTTTTTTTTAGTTTACATCTAAACTCAGGTTTTTTTAGTCAAAATTCATTTTGATTAATCCATGTCACCATTCATCTTCTGAGTTTACATCTAAACTCAGGTTTTTTAGTCAATATTTATTTTGATTAATCCATACCACTACCATCCATTTTCTGAGTTACATCTAACTCAAGTTTTTTTTAGTCAAAATTTATTTTGATTAATATCCAATCCATAGCAACCCATCCATCTTCCGAGTTACATCTAAATCAAGTTTTTTTAGTCAAAATTTCTTTTGATTAATATTTGATCCATACCATCACCCCTATTCATCATCTGAGTATCTATCTGACTCGGATTCTTTTTTATCAAAACTCATTTTGGTTAATTCATATTCAATCGATTTTAGTTCATCTCATCACCTTTTCTTATCTGAGCTTACATCAAACTCAGGTATTGCTTTTGTAGTCAAATTTATTTTGATTAATTCGCATTCAATTCACTACATTTTATCATTCTCATTTATTCTTATTTGTTTCTATTAAGATTCAAATTCATTTGTTGGCATCATCATCAATCATCATTTTATTTTGAGTATAACTCGGTCATATCTTTCAAAATTCAAATTCAAATTCATTCTGCTTAAAAATTCAATTCATCATGTGCATATCTTGATCACATCATCATGCATTAGGTCTAGTTAAGTCTGGTCCGTCTACATGCCATATCACATCGACAACTGGTCCTTCAAATTTGGGTAAACTCAACAAGCCACAGGGATTCCCCTGACTATGAACTAACAATGCTAACAACTATTCCCAGAAAAAAAATGCCCTAGATCAGTAGATCATAGATCCTAGGGGCATATCACAGTTGCTTGATTTTAATATCCCTTATTGAAAGATCAGTAATAGGATCCGACCCAAGGACAACACTCAGTACCCATATCTTCATCATTGTATAAACAAAGTGTTGTTCATTTGCATAAAGGGTCTATCAACATATCTTGCAAAACATCTTGTGCATGATCATCATCATCCTGTATATCACTATCTCACATTTTTTGCATGCTCCCATCATCTTCTATGTCATGCATGTCGAGCATGTCATCACTTACACCATCATTTCATCTTTTTAGTCTCATGCCTAGCATCAACTCGCTCTATGTTCTCAGTTCTTATCTTTCCCTAGTGGCAGATCTAGAGGCAAACATCTGAAGAAATAGAGCGTGACGAAGCATCAAATGATCACGAGGGAATCATAGAAACCTTTCGTAGGGAAGAGCTCAAAGCCCTTCTAAGTGACATCGCCTATATTCTGAATGGATTCCAAGAAGTACAGGGGCGAAAACAAAACCACCCACAGATCATCGAACAAGTCAACCAAAACCAAAACCAGGTTCTCATACCACAACAAGTTCGGACGTTACCCAGAAACTTTACCCCACTACCGTGTAAGCTCAACCAACTTTTGCCCTTGCTCATACAGAAAAACCTAGTTCAGCCTCGAGATCCTACACCACCACCAACCAGTCCATCACCCGGTTTTCGTATGAACTAGTATTGTTCATTCCATCAAGCCATTGGGCATGTCACTGACCGATGTATGCTTTTGAAGCATGTAGTCCAAGATTTAATCGACCAGGGCGACATTATAATCGGACTAGATATCATCCTTGGAATTGGGTACCCTTTTCACCAAAACAGGTCCATCCATCCTACCCAATGAGTTGCCTCTGTACCATCTAAGCTTCCAAGGCAGAAGAGATGATTGAAGCATGACCAGCAAGCTTCCTACTGCGAGATTGATCAAACCATGTTTCAAACTTCGTCAGTTCAAATTTCTTTTTGTTTTTTTGTTGGCCCTAGTGGTCAAGGAAGTCTGTAAAATTACCCTTTTTAAGCCAAGCCTTGTATAGTCCTTTTCTATAAAATGGTACTTGATTTCTAAGCATGACTCAACCTTTTTGTAAAATGCCAAAAAGGCTCATGATGGTATGACCTAAATTCTCTCATAAAGAGTTAGTGATCTGAAGGCAAAAAATGAAAAAAATAAATTCTCGTGCAAACTAAGCCTGTTGGTCTAATAAGAGATTGCCCAAACATTTACCAAGCCATCCATTTCAATTTCATAGTACCCAAGGGTAGCATATGTCAATGAGCAAGAAAAAGAAACCTCCAACAGAGATTCTTAACCCCACAGAGCCAAGCCAAGTAAGAGAAACCTTAATAATGACCCTAAGCATGCAAAGATTAGTACCTTGCTAAGCCAAGTGTTGAGGCCACACGGACACTACCTGTAGTATGCTTGCATGATCTCCTGAAGCACTCAATTTGCTCCACCAATTTGAAGCTTCCAATCGTCAATACAAGCAGAGCATTCACTAAGCAGATTGAGGCATCATCGGTGTCACGCCCCAAAATACCCCCTAGGAGTTTAGGGATACTTTAGGCGTGACTATACGTACCTGCCAAACCATCCTGTGATGAACAAGATAATTAAAGTACTAAACAATGAAAATCAGAGCGTGGAAGCTAAACATAAATGCGGAAGCGTAGACTAACTTTTTCTTTTCTTCTAAGGTTTCCAAAAGAGTATTCCAAGTTAACATATATATATACAAAACATGTCTAAGTCTAAGGTGGAGAGGCCCACCTATCAAAATGTCAAACTACATATAACCCTCTCGTACTCTCCCCTCAACAATAGTCGAGGTACGGCCACACGTCGAGGTCTCGGTCCGCCTGAGACTACAGTGGGATACACGGCTCTCTCTCCTCTATGTATTCCTCCTTGACCCAAGGCTCCGGGACGAGGGCTCCCTCAGTACCTACCGACATGAAAGTACGGCTGAGCGTGGAATACTCAGTGAGTACAAGCTACTAGCTAACCATAACAATAATAAACATGCGAAGAATAATACAATACCAATCATCAATTCAAGGCAATAGTAAAATCATAGGATTAAACAATATTAAACATGGAGCAATATTATCATCTTGATGTATGTGCATGAATGCAAAAACGCCGATAAAACTCATGCTTGAAAACCAGTTTCCATATCTCAGTGTGCCTTGTGAAAATCATGTATGCGTGCATACATGAATGTCTTGTCATCATCTTGTAAACTTGCATCTTGTAACTTGTGAGCTAGAGGCTAGCACCCGAATCTCCCTGAACTACCAACCTCCTTGATATATGGTTTTCTTGTGAGCCAGAGGCTAGTACCCGAATGTCCCTGGGCTACCAACCTCTTTGAAAATATGTGATTTTTATTACTTGTTTAGTTTTCTTGTGAGCCAGAGGCTAGTGCCCGAATCTCCCTAGGCTACCAACCTCCTTGACAATACGTGTTTTGGGGTTTTCTTGTGAGCCAGAGGCTAGTACCCGAATATCCCTAGGCTACCAACCCACTTGACATGCAATAGTTTCTTGTTGGTTATTATATGCACATGCTCTTGAAATCTTGGTTCATGCAAACATGCGTGCTCGTGTACGTGCCAATAGTGACAATCATGGGAATGAGGATAACAAAAGAGATATTGCATTTCATTTAAATTCAGAGCATATCATACAAACATTTAGGTGATCAACATAGCATTTTGTCAAGTCATCATTTACAAGAAGAATTACATACAGCTTACATCCAATTCCTTTAAGTCATCATTTCATAGGTTAGGCATTTATCAACACATAACATACGATGTCCATTAATAGTTCATCTTATTCTTCTTTAATGCATATTTTCCATCCAATCACATAAGGGTAAGTTTATTATTTGTAAAATACCCATCCTCCATTTTTCATTTCCCACATCACACATATCACACATCATACATTTGGCATCCCATCGCCTCAATCCACATTCCATACACATCTATATCCTTTTTCCTTATCTTGTTTATATTTATTGAGATGATATAATTCATAGGGAAGGAAAGCATAATGTAAAGAATCACCATTTAAAATAGAAAACCTAGGTTAATGCTAGGAAAAGTTAGTAGGGTGTACTAACCTTAGATCAAGGCTTGATCTTGATAGGAACCTTGATTTGAGCTCCAACTTGAAAGGAGGAACCTTTTCTTGAGGGAGACTTGATTTGGGGAAGAAAACCCTCTTGAAATACCTTGGAGAATGCTGCCCTAGCTTGAGAACAAGATCCCCCACGAGCTTGAGCCTTGAAGTTGAAGCAATCCAAGTTTGAGGATGATCTAGGGTTGTCAAACCCTTTGATTCCTTCTCCAATGGAAACCCTAGGTGAAAACCCTCTTTTTCTCCTCCCTTTTCTCTCTAAATGTTCTAAGTGTAGTGCATAAGGGTTCAAATGGTCGAGCAAGCCTTTATGGGTAAGGGTTTAACTCCCAAAAGACGAAAAAGCCCTTACTGAAACTTCTGCAAAAACGCGAGGACCGAGCGATCGGTGGTTATGACCGATCGATCGGTTGCCTACCGAGCAATCGGTGTTCTGACTGTTCGACCGGTCAAAAACATGCTCTCTGGAAAATTTCCCCATACAAAATTTTTGACCAGTCGATAGATACCGATCGATCGGTTTTGGACCGATCGATCGCTACTACTGACCGAGCGATCGGTGCTTTGCTGGTCCCGACTGTTTTGACCATATCTTTTGACTCGCTCGTCGGATTTTGACGATTCAACTTCCGTTGGATTTGTCTTTCAAAAAGGAACATTTCTGACATATTAGAATTTCCAATTTCTCCCTTATTTATTTATTAGACCACGAGAAAGGCCAATTAGCTACGAAAGTACTATTCATTAAATGTAGAAAAGTCGGGGTGCTACATTCTCCCCCCTTACAAAAATTTCATCCCCGAAATTTGGACGATACATACATGCACAAGACCATAACAATTACTAGGGAATGTCAAGGCCCTAAACAAATAACTGAGGATACTTCTCCCATAATTCAGCTTCTTGTTCCCATGTGGCTTCCTCCCTTGAATGGTGTTGCCATCTTACCAAGACCAAGGGAATGGTCTTGTTGTGTAAGACTTGATCTCACCTATCCAAGATCTGTACCGGTTGCTCAACTAGTGTAAGATCCTCTTGGATTTCCACTGGGTCAAGCTCTATGACATGGGAAGGGTCCGGGATGTACTTTCGAAGCATAGAGACATGGAATACATTATGGACCGCCGCCATATGAGCGGGTAAAGCAACACGGTAAGCCACTTCATCGACTCTAGTAATGATCTCGAACGGGCCCACATATCTCAGACTGAGTTTGCCTCTCTTTCCGAATCTCATAACACCCTTGGTTGGTGAAACCCGAACAAATACAAAATCACCAACTCTAAACTCAAGATCTCTCCTTCGGTTGTCGGCGTAGCTCTTTTGTCTATCTTGTGCGGTCTTCAACCTCTCCCAGATGAGCTTGACTCTATCCGCCATTTGTTCAATCAACTCGGGACCTAAAATTTTCCTTTCTCCCACTTCATCCCAATACAATAGGGATCTACAACTTCTTCCGTACAAAGCCTCAAAAGGTGCCATCTGTATGCTTGCCTGATAGCTATTATTGTAGGCGAATTCCACCAAAGATAGGTGATCTTCCCAACTTCCTTTAAAATCCAGCATACAAGCTCAGAGAATATCTTCAATAACCTGATTCACTCGCTCGGTTTTCCCATCCGTCTGTGGATGGAAAGCCGTGCTAAAGTCCAACCAGGAACCCCTGGCACTCTGAAAGCTTTTCCAAAACCTAGAGGTAAATCTAGGGTCCCGATCCGAGACAATGCTCACTGGCACCCCGTGTAACCGAACTATTTCTTTGATATACAATTCAACCAACTGATTGGAATTGAAGGTAGTCCGGTATGGCAAGAAATGGGTGGACTTCGTCAGTCTATCGACCACAACCCATATAGCATCGAAGTTTCTAACCATCTTCGGCAACCCCACAATGAAGTCCATAGATATGTGCTCCCATTTCCACTCAGGAATAGGGAGAGACTGTAAAAGTCCAGCCGGTCTCCTGTGTTCGGCTTTGACTTGTTGGCACACCAAGCATTTAGACACATACTCCGTTATTTCTCGCTTCATGTTCCGCCACCAAAATTGCTTTTTCAAGTCCCTATACATTTTGGTACCTCCGGGGTGAACGGTGTACTTGGACCGGTGAGCCTCGTATAAGATTTCTCGTTTAAGCTTCTCTTCAGCTGGACACATACTCTTCCCTTGAAAATGATAATCCCATCATCCCTCACCGCAAAATCCTTGCTGCCACTCTTAACTGAATTGTCTCGGCAAGAAAGTAGCTCGGCATCCATTCCTTGCAACTCCTTGATCATGCTCAACATAAATGGCCTAACTGTGATGTTAGCCATTACCGGCCCAAAGGTAGGGAGACTAAAACTGATGTCGAGGTTGGACGCATCCTCTAGCAACCTCCACTCCTTCAGCATCATATGCGCCAAAAGTCCAGTGGCCTTCCGGCTAAGAGCATCGGCTACAACATTCACTTTGCCCGGGTGGTATTGAATGGAGCACTTGTAGTTTTTAAAAACTCTACCCATCTTCTTTGCCTCAGGTTAAGCTCCTTCTGGGAAAACAAATACTTAAGGCTTTTATGATTTGTGAATACCTCAAATTGTTCCCCATAAAGATAATGTCGCCAAATCTTGAGTGCAAACACAACCGCAGCAAGCTCCAAGTCGTGAGTGGGGTAATTATTTTCATGCTCTTTCAATTGCCTTGATGCATAGGCAATGAATTTCTTATGCTACATAAGGACACACCCAAGTCCGATGTGCGAAGCATCGCTATACACCTCATAACCACCATGTCCGGATGGCACAGTAAGGACGGGGGCCGTGGTGAGGCGTTTCTTCAAGTCTTGGAAACTCACTTCGCATTTGTCGCTCCAACTAAACTTAGCATTCTTCCTCGTCAAGTAAGTGAGAGGTGCAGCCAAAGTGGAGAATCCCTCCACAAATCTCCAATAATAGCCTGCCAACCTGAGAAAACTACGTATCTCCGTGACGCTCTTGGGCCTCTCCCAACTTATGACTGCCTCAACCTTGGCTGGGTCTACAGAAATGCCCTCGGCCGACACTACGTGGCCTAGGAACGCCACCTTCTCTAACCAGAATTCACACTTCCTCAATTTCGCATATAGCCTATGCTCTCTCAACATCTCCAAGGCAAAGCGGAGGTCTCGTGCGTGATCTTCCCGTGTCTGGGAATACACCAAAATGTCGTCGATGAACACAATCACGCATCGATCCAGGTATGATCGGAACACCCAGTTCATCAAATCCATGAACACCGCCGGTGGATTCGTCAGCCCAAAAGGCATGACAAGGAACTCGTAATGCCCATACCGAGTCCTGAAAGCCGTTTTCAGAACATCCTCCGACTTGATCTTTAACTGATGATACCCCGACCTAAGATCAATCTTAGAGAAGAACCTCGCTCCCTTCAGTTGGTCGAACAAGTCATCTATCCTTAGCAAGGGATAACGATTCTTGATAGTTACCTTGTTCAACTGAGGGTAGTCTATACACATACTCATCGACCCGTCTTTTTTCTTCACAAAGAGGACCGGAGCCCCCCACGGTGACACACTAGGTTGGATGAAACCAAGTTGTTGTAACTCCTCAATCTGTTCTTCAATTCTTCAAGCTCTATAGGGGCCATTCTATATGGTGCCCTTGAAATCAGAGCGGTACCCGGAGCAAGCTCTATAGCGAACTCAATCTCTCTATTAGGAGGCAATCCGGGAAGTTCCTCCGGAAACACATCCAAGAACTCACTCACGACCGGAATAGCCGAGGAGTCTTGTGCTTCGGGGTTCGCTAAGCTCAAAGCTGCCAAGCGAGTAATATCCCATTCTCTCAATCCTCGGAAGTGAAAAGGTTTGACTCATTCCGGCTTGAAATTCACCATCTTTTCAAAACATGCAACATGACCGTGATGGTTTGCCAACCAATCCATCCCTAGGATGACATCGAAATCCAAGTCTCAGAAGTCTAGGACGATGAGATCGGCTAACAGTTCATTCTCCCCCACTTGAACCACACTATCCTTGAATATCTTGTCCGTATCAACTGACTTGCCGAGTGGAGTTGCAATGGTCAACTCTCGCTCCAACGGAGTAGCCTCAGTCAAAAAGCCCTTTGCAAAACTTGGTGAGACAAAAGAGTGAGTAGATCCTGTGTCTATCAACACTTGAGCGAGAGACTCGTCCACTAATAAAGCGCCTGTGTGATTAAGTAACTAATATCAGTAGATTTCAAATAGTAACAAGCATCATACATAGGTAACCCCTAATAATAGTCACAAAATCAGCCATAGAAATCTTACACAACTTAAACTCTAGGATTTTTGCGTACCTTACATGACATCGTCGGATGCACGTGCGTCTCTCTCTGATAGGGCGAAGACTCGGCCCTGTGTGGCCAGGCGAGGAGGTCGTGTAGACTATGAGGCCCTCGAAGCCTGAGAAGAGCTAGGCTGAGATGTTTGCCTAATCGGGGGCCTGCTCCCCTGAGACTGAGCTGGCATATGACGTCGGGGACAATCTCTAACCATATGGCCTTGGTCACCACAATGGAAGCAACTTCCTGAACCCTCCTGTATTCTCCCGCTGGATGCCTCCTTCCACAAAGGGTGCAGATATCATGCGTATAGGTGGGAGGAGCATATCCCATAGCCTGAGTCACTGCGGGGCGAGGAGCCTGAGCAAAAGCTGGGCGAAAAGTCGATGGAGCAAAAGGGCGGGGAGCCTGTGGTGCCGAATATATCCTCTGCAACTGAGCTGGCCCTGTGGACTGATACAAGCTAGTCCTTGCTCTTTTCTACCCTGAACTACTCGACTGTCCTTTCTCCATTCCTCTTCTCTTGAAGAACTCCTCGGAGTTCGACTGGGCCAAAAGTGCCTTATCCACTACTTCTGAATATGTCTCATCTCTGAACATTGAGACTCGGTCCTTATGGTAGGCCTTTAACCCCCTCTCAAATTTTCGGGCTTCCATAGCCTCGATCGCTATCATATGTGGAGCAAATCTGAATAGCATCGAAAACTTGGCTTCATAAGCCGCTACCGACCTATTACCTTGCTCCAAGGTAATGAACTCAACTTCCATCTTTTCTTTCATCCCTATTGGGAAGTACTTCTTGTTGAAAACATCCAAGAATTCCTCCCAAGTCCAGTCTTGACCTTGTCGGGTCAACTCTCGGGTCCGAAGTGCGGACTTCCACCAATGATCGGCCTCACCTTCAAGCATGAAGGCAACCCAAGTAACCTTTTCCTCCTCCGTAGGCGCTAATACAGAGAATATCTTTTCTAATTGCCGAATCCATCCTTCGGCAACAAGCGGGTCAATACTCCCACAAAAGGTTGGAGGCCTCATCTTCCGGAAAGCCTCTATTCCGGCTTGTGCTCGATTAGGAGGAGCCGGTATAAGCGCCACATTAGGTGGAGTAGCCGGTTGCCTTGCTGCTAGCATAGCCAAAGTCTTGGCTATTGAGGCAAAAGCTTGGGCAAAATCGGGTTGATCATCACCAGATGGAGCATCACCTCCATTGCCCCTCGTGTTGTACCCGCGACCCCGGGTATTGCGTCTCATGATTTCTCCTGAGAACGACAATACAACATGAGTCTAACTTGGATATGCATTTAGTACAAATTTCGCAATTCACTCAATACGTATTCATCAAACATATTTAATAAGCACAACACAATTAATGCACACATGGTATACAACATCATACATACAATCCATGTTCCTAGCGTAGGACTCTAAGTTTGGTTGAGATTCAACCTATTTTGACTCGGACTAACTTGTTAGTCCATACTTGGAAGATAACTGTCGCGCCCCAAAACCCACCCTAGGAGTTAGAGTGAACTTTGGACGACTAATCATGACTTGTTTGACAACCAACCTGCAAAACCCACAGAGCATATACCATAGAGGACAATATAGCGGAAACATAACTATAAAACACAGCGGAAGTCTAACCAAACCTCTATGAATATACATACGCAAATCCAAGTTATACAAAAAGGTAACCAAAAGAAAGTGCGGACAGACCCGCCAAAATACATGAATGTATATCTCTCATCTCACCCACAGCTATTCACTCAGAATCTACAACCACCTAATGGTAACCCTCTACGAGAGGTTCCTCCAAAGGCTCCTTGACGTACTCCTCCTCCACCCAAGGGCTCGGAGCACAGGTATCAAATGGAGCAGCTGCTCCGCCATCACCTGCCGACATAAGAAGTACGGCTGAGCATGGAATACTCAGCGGGTACTAAGCACTAACCAACAGTCATAGCATACAGATAGCATACATAAAGCAGCAACAATTCTTATAAGTTAGAAGGAAATAATTCATATCATACAAGGAAGTAAAAGCAATTTATAATCATGCTTGTATTTCGTAGAAAGCCATTAAAACCCTTGAAAACCTTGTGCACTTGACTTGATTGGAAATACCATTTCCGTGCTTGAAACTTGTCATGTTGTCTTATCTTATCATATCATGCGTGTCATGCCATGTCATGCTTGCTTGGAAAGTAAACTACTTGTGAGGGAAGGGAGACCCTTCTTCCTAAATGCCCATGCTTGTCATGTCATGTATCATGCTTGCTTGTTCGGAAAAGTAATCTACTTGTGAGGGAAGGGAGACCCTTCTTCCTAAAATGCTCATGCTTGTCATGTCATGTATCATGCTTGCTTGTTCGGAAAAGTAATCTACTTGTGAGGGAAGGGAGACCCTTCTTCCTAAAATGCTCATGCTTGTCATGTCATGTCATGTCATGCTTGGAAGAGTAAACTACTTGTGAGGGAAGGGAGACCCTTCTTTCTAAATGCTCATGTCATGTCCTTTCACTTGTGAGATGTCCTTGTGAGATGTACTTGCGAGGGAAGGGAAACCCTTCTTATGATATGTATGTACTTGCGAGGGAAGGGAGACCCTTCTTATGATAATGCATGATTGACTTGTCCTTGCCAAAAGCGAGGTAAAACATATCATAGGATATGCCCCACCTCTAAATCCCATGCTCGTGAGATCGTGTGCATACTTGCATTTGGAATTAAATATGACAATTTGGTTAATTTACAAAGCATAGCATATCACGATTTGAACAAGTAATAAATCGTACATTTTGAGAAATGTAAGAAACACACTATCATATGCCCTAACAATTTCATGAATAATTAAACATGTATTCCCTTAATTTATCACTCATTTTATTCACCTTGGCATCTCATCAAACATAGTGTGTTCATTATTTATTAACCCTACAACATGCTTTTCTAGGTGGGTTTTACTCACATCACATATGTATGTTTATTATGGGTACAATGCCCTCCCCGTTCATCCATCACATCAATACACACGGCATCCAATCGCCCACATTCATCTTCATTCATCATTCACCATTCACCATTCACCATTCACAACCCATCTCATAATACATGGATGTATAAAGGAACACAAAGAAAATAAAGGAAAAGAAGAACTATAACTAGGAGGGTAGCAAGAAGTACTGACCTTGAACAATGAGGAAGAAACCCCTTCCAAAAACGACCGTGTAGCTGCTGCCCTAGCTTGGATCACGAGCTCCTCGAATGCTTGAGCCTTGATCTTGAAGAAAACGGGCTTGGGGTTGATCTAGGGTCTTAACCCCTTTGATTTCTCCCAAATGAAAACCTAGGTTTTGGAAACCCTTCTCCTTTCTCTCTATCTCTCAAAAGACTCTAAGGGTTGTGTATGAACCCTCAAATGATCGGGCAAAGCCTTTAAGGTATGAGTGAAACGCCCAAAAGACGAAAACACCCTTACTAAATTTTCTGCAAAAACGCGAGTACCGAACGATCGGTGTTAATGACCGATCGATCGGTTTCATAATCGAGCGATCGGTTAAAATTTCACTCTCTGGAAAATTTCCCCATACAAAAATCTTGACCAGTCGATAACCTCCGAGCGATCGGTTTTGGACCAATCGATCGCTCCATGGACCGAGCGATCGGTTGCCTGCAGGTCCAGACTGTTTTGGCCATATCTTTTGACTCGCTCGTCGGATTTTGACGATTCAACTTGCGTTGGTTCGTACTTCGAAAAGGAACATTTCTGATGTTTCGGAATTTCCAATTTCTTCCTTATTTATTAATTATACCTCTTTAAAGGCAAAATGGCAACGAAAGTGTCATGCATTAAATGTGAAAAGGTCCGAGGCTCTACAACAACTCTTTCCAAACACCTAATGCCTTGTTCAATTATAGTCTCTAGTACTACGCGACCCTAGGGACTCTAATGCCTAGAGCTCTGATACCACCTCTGTCGCACCCCAAAATACCCCATAAGAGTTTAGGGATACTTTAGGCGTGACTATACGTACCTCCCAAACCATCCTGTCATGAACAAGATAATTAAAGTACTAAACAATGAAAATCAGAGATGGGAAGCTAAGCATAAATTCGGAAGCGTAGACTAACATTTTCTTTTCTTCTAAGGTTTCCAAAAGAGTATTCCAAGTTAACATATATATATACAAAACATGTCTAAGTATAAGGTGGACAGGCCCACCTATCAAAATGTCAAACTACATATAACCCTCTCGTACTCTCCCCTCAACAATAGTCAAGGTACGGCCACATGTCGAGGTCTCGGTCCGCCTGAGACTACAGTGGGATAGACGGCTCTCTCTCCTCTATGTATCCTTCCTCGACCCAAGGCTCCGGGTCGAGGGCTCCCTCAGTACCTGCCGACATGAAAGTACGGCTGAGCGTGGAATACTCAGCGAGTAGAAGCTACTAGCAAACCATAACAATAATAAGCACGCGAAGAGTAATACATTACAATTCATCAATTCAAGGTAATAGTAAAATCATAGGATTAAACAATATTAAACATGGAGCAATATTATTATCTTGATGTATGTGCATGAATGCAAAAACGCCGATAAAACTCATGCTTGAAAACCTGTTTCCATATCTCGGTGTGCCTTGTGGAAATCATGTATGCGTGCATGCATGAATGTCTTGTCATCATCTTGTAAACTTGCATCTTGTAACTTGTGAGCCAGAGGCTAGCACCCGAATCTCCCTGGGCTGCCAACCTCCTTGATATATGGTTTTCTTGTGAGCCAGAGGCTAGTACCCGAATGTCCCTGGGCTACCAACCTCCTTGACAATATGTGCTTTTTATTAATTGTTTAGTTTTCTTGTGAGCCAGAGGCTGGTACCCGAATCTCCCTGGGCTACCAACCTCCTTGACAATACGTGTTTTGGGGTTTTCTTGTGAGCCAGAGGCTAGTACCCGAATCTCCCTGGGCTACCAACCTCCTTGACATGCAATATTTTCTTGTTGGTTATTATATGCACATGCTCTTGAAATCTCGGTTCATGCAAACATGCGTGCTCGTGTACGTGCCAATAGAGACAATCATGGGAATGAGGATAACAAAAGATATATTGCATTTCATTTAAATTGAGAGCATATCATACAAACATTTAGGTGATCAACATAGCATTTGGTCAAGTCATCATTTACAAGAAGAATTACATACGGCTTACATCCAATTCCTTTAAGTCATCATTTCATAGGTTAGGTATTTATCAACACATAACATACGATGTCCATTAATAGTTCATCTTATTCTTCTTTAATGCATATTTTCCATCCAATCACATAAGGGTAAGTTTATTATTTATAAAATGCCCATCCTCCACTTTTCATTTCCCACACCACACATATCACACATCACACATTTGACATCTCATCGCCTCAATCCACATTCCATACACATCTATATCCTTTTTCCTTATCTTGTTTATATTTATTGAGATGATACAATTCATAGGGAAGGAAAGCATTATGTAAAGAATCACCATTTAAAATAGAAAACCTAGGTTAATGCTAGGGAAAGTTAGTAGGGTGTACTAACCTTAGATCAAGGCTTGATCTTGATAGGAACCTTGATTTGAGCTCCAACTTGAAAGGAGGAACTTTTTCTTGAGGGAGACTTGGTTTGGGGAAGAAAACCCTCTTGAAATACCTTGGAGAATGCTGCCCTAGCTTGAGAACGAGATCTCCCACGAGCTTGAGCCTTGAAGTTGAAGCAATCCAAGTTTGAGGATGATCTAGGGTTGTCAAACCCTTTGATTCCTTCTCCAATGGAAACCCTAGGTGAAAACGCTCTTCTTCTCCTCCCTTTTCTCTCTAAATATTATAAGTGTAGTGAATGAGGGTTCAAATGGTTGAGCAAGCCTCTATGGGTAAGGGTGTAACGCCCAAAAGATGAAAAAGCCCTTATTGAAATTTCTGCAAAAACGCGAGGGCCGAGCGATCGGTGGTTATGACCGATCGATCGATTGCCTACCGAGCGATCGGTGTTCTGACCGATCGACCGGTCAAAAACATGCTCTCTAGAAAATTTTCCCATACAAAATTTTTGACCAGTCGATAGATACCGATCGATCGGTTTTGGACCGATCGATCGCTACTACTGACCGAGCGATCGGTGCTCTGTTGGTCCCGACTGTTTTGACCATATCTTTTGACTCGCTCGTCGGATTTCGACGATTCAATTTGCGTTGGATTTGTCTTTCAAAAGGGAACATTTCTGATATTTCAGAATTTCCAATTTCTCCCTTATTTATTTATTAGACCACGAGAAAGGCCAATTAGCTACGAAAGTACTATTCATTAAATGTAGAAAAGTTGGGGTACTACAATCGGGATAGACATCTTGCAGTCTAAGACATGGGCAATGCCACCATTTGAAGCTTGATAATTCATGCACTGGAGTAATACTGTAGAGCCCCAGACTTTTTCATGCTTAATACATGACATTTCCGTTGTCATTCTGCATTTTTAGAGGTATAATTAATAAATGAGGAAGAAATTGGAAATTTCGAAACATCAGAAATGTTCCTTTTCAAAATACGAACACAACGCAAGTTGAATCGTCAAAATTGGACGAACGAGTCAAAAGATATGGCCAAAATAGTCTGGACCTGTAGGCAATCGTAGCTCGGTTAGGCACTAAGGACATAGCTCGGAAGGCGCTAAGGACATAGCTCGGTTAGGCACTAAGGACGTAGCTCGGTTAGATGCTAAGGATGTAGCTCGGTTAGGCACTAAGGACGTAGCTCGGTTAGGCGCTAAGGACGTAGCTCGGAAGGCACAGACAACGCATAGACAACGTACTCTGATAACGTATACGTTGTGCATCCGTTGTGCAACAGACAACGGGTACGTCGTGCAGCAGACAACGTGTACGTTGTACAGCACAACGAGCACGTTGTACACAACACAACGGACAATGAGCTTAGCACTATGCACAACACAACGGAAACGTGTTCGGCACTATCCACAACGGACAACGTGTTCAACACTGTTCACAGCACAACGAGTTGGTGGTATTCACAGCACAACGAGTTGGTGCTATTCACAGCACAACGAGTTGGCACTGTTCACAGCACAACGAGTTGGCACTGTTCACAGCACAACGAGTTCGACACTCGTGTTTTTACAGAAATTCAGTAAGGGTATTTTGGTCTTTTGGTCGGTTCACTCTTACCTTAAGAGTTTAACCCGAACCTTTAGGGCATCATTCGACACTTAGAGAGATTGGGAGATAAGAAGAGAGGAGAAGGCGATTCCTAAACCTAAGGTTTCCAGTTTGGAGAGAAATCAAAGGGTTTTGAGACCCTAGATCACTCCCAGTCCAGTTTTTCTTCAAGATCTCGGCCCAAGCTCGTGCGAAACTCGTGTTCCAAGCTAGGACAGCAACTTACAGTCGTTTGGAAGAGGGATTTCTTCCTCATCTCTTCAAGGTCGGTATTCTTACTACCCTCCTAGTTATAGATCCTCTTTTCCCCTCATTTCTCTTTATTTTCTTTCACTTACACATGTGTTATGAGATGGATGGTTGTGAATGGTGAATGGAGATGGAATGGGCGATTGGATGCCAATGGTTGTGTGTGATGAACAAATGGGGAAGGGCATTGTTCCAAATAATGAACATACATGTATGATTTGAGTAAAACCCACCTAGAAAAGCATGTTGTAGGGTAAATCCATAATGAACACACCATGTTTGATGAAATGCCAAAGTGAATAAAGTGAGTTGTAAATTAGTAAATGCATGCCTAATAAATTCTGAATATTGCTAGGGCCCATGATAGTGTGTTTCCTGCTTTCCCTAAATGATATGAATATTACATTGCTCAATCATTGATGCTATATGTGTTGTGAAATTACCCAAATGTCATATTTAAATTTAAATGCAAGTATGTACACGGTTTCCACGAGCACGGCATGCATGACATGATTTATCGAGGTTTCCAAGAACATGGTTAGAGGTGGGACATATCCTACGATATGTTTTGCCTCGTTTTTCACAAGAAGACAAGAACCAACATTCCACGAGGGGTCTCCCCTCACTCACAAGTGCATATCATGAAGAAGGGCCTCCCTTCCCTCGCAAGTACATACATATCATGAAGAAGGGTCTCCCTTCCCTCGCAAGTGCATTGCATAAAGAAGGGTCTCCCTTCCCTCTCAAGGCATCTCTCAAGCGCATCTCACAAGTGTATCTCACAAGTTACATGATTACAAGCAAGCACGCATGACATGACACGACATACAAGAATCAAGCAAGATAGACAAGACAAGCTTTCAAGTACGAAAAGATATTTCAAGTCAAGTCAAGTGCACGATGTTTTCAAGAGGATTTATCGGCTTTCTACGAAATGCAAGCATGATTATGAATTGCTTTACTTCCTTGTATGATATAAATTATTTCTATCTATCATATATGAATTGCTCCTGCTTTATGTATGCTATCCGTATGCTATGATTGTTGGTTAGTGCTTAGTACCCGCTGAGTATTCCATGCTCAGCCGTACTTCTTATGTCGGCAGGTGATGGCGGAGCAGCTGCTCCATTTGATATCTGTGCTCCGAGCCCTTGGGTGGAGGAGGAGTACATCGAGGAACCTTTGGAGGAACCTCCAGTAGAGGGTTACCATTAGGTGGTTGTAGATTCTGAGTGGATTAGCTTTGGGTGAGATGAGAGTTAGATTTATGTATTTTAGCGGGCATGTCCGCACTTTCTTATGGATTCCTTTTTGTGTAAACTTGGATTTAAGTATGTATATACATAGAGGTTTGTTAGTCTTCCGCTGTGCTATGTTAGAGTATGTTTCTGCTGTTTATATCCTCTATTGTATATCCTCTGTGGGTTTTTGCAGGTTGGTTTGTCAAGCAAGTCATATAATCCATGATTAGTCGTCCAAAGTTCACTCTAACTCCTAGGGTGGGTTTTGGGTCGCGACAAATACTATATGAGGTCAGGCTATCAGGCCTCGGTAAAGGTAGATACTTGTATAAACAAAGCCAGAGGAAGCAAAGAAAATTCCAATGCATCTCAGATAATTGAACCGCCACATCAGCCAAGGCCGCAAGTCAGAGCGTAGAGGAATATGATCACATCATCACACAAGAATGATTAGCTCATTCAATACTAGGGGCAGAATATGTCCATCTCTGAAGGCCCATGCAGTGGGTCAAAAATTTTCTGAATACTCTTCGACTCAGCTGCATGGATGACGAAGATGTCCCAGAGCCTATCAGCATAGATTAGATCAAAAGAAAGCACTATGCTTAAGATCTTGTCAAGAAACTGCCTGTACTCTTAGTTACTTTGAGAAATGAAAGAAGGCCATATTTGGTACACCATTCCTCCCTGTTTATAACCCATCAAATTCATAAAGACCACTAGTTAGCCCTTCGAGCCTAATAGCCTTTATTTCACTTCACTTTCATACTGGGACACCTCATACAAAAGTTTTTACAAGCATGAACTACGTCATGACCTGATCCTGAAAAGGGTATGTAGGCAGCCTGAAAAATAGGTGCAGTCAAATCAATCAGCTTTCTTGAGCAAACTAAAGTGTCTCAAAAGAAAAAGCAATGAAAAGCCAAAGGTAAAGGCCAAATTCAAATAAAAAAGAAGAAAAAAAGAAAAAAAGAGAACCAAAAGAAAAGACAAAGGTGAAAGCTTTACAAAACTGTTCAAGAAAGCTCAAAAAAAAAAGGGTGTCCCAAGATTTCGACCCCCTAACCTACGTTTCGTCCTATCTCAAGCCCTCCTAGATCCCTTAGAGTTTAAGAGTACTGGTAGATTGACAGACAAGTATCCAACAACTGTATCAGATCCACAAAGCAATGACAGAAGAGGACAGTTTGACTCAGAAAATCACAGGCCCAGTGAAAACCAGAAATGGCACTAGTGTGCAAAAATAATGTGAGCCCAGCCATGATGTTGTTATCAGGGGCAAAAAAAGGAACAAGTAAATCAACTTCGCAGGCATGAGTGAAAACCGGAAACGGCCTTATTGTGCAAAAATTATGCGATCCCCAGACTTGGTCATTCCAAGGGTAAAAAAGGGAAAAGTTAAAATCTGGTAACAGGATCCTGACAACAGTTCTCCCAGATCCCCGACAACATATCTGCAAACAACTCAGACTGAAGAACTCAACGTCGTTTGTAATCCGAAGCCCTTGGCTCCAAGCAAGACCAGATTCAACATGTAATAAAGTCAGAATTAAGTAACTATCTTCCTTGGCTGAGCCCAAAAGATCAACATTGCTCGTTGCTATATCCTGCCCTATGGGGGCAAAGCATTAAAATCTTCAGTAAGGGCAAACCCCTCACAAACCAACAAGCAAAGAAAGCACTTATTTTGAAAAACTCAAAATCCATTGGTTTTCAAAAAGGTTTTATTTTTGTCTATAATTGTTGTCCAATGTGTCTAATGACTTGGTCGAAATCAATCTCACTATAGCAAGCTCTCCAACAAAAGCAGGCAAAGCCTAGGATCTCAAGTCATCAAGAAGCGAGAGCAAGACTGGATTATAGAGCGAGTCATGTTTTTCATATTCATCACATGTCATGCATACGCATATGTCAACTACATCGCACATTGCACATGCTTCACAAATTGCACACCAACACATGGACATTCACACCCATTTCCATTATCTTTGTTAGCCACCCTCATTCGGTGCACCCCAGATGCATCATGCATCGCTCTTTGTTAGCCACCCTCATTCGGTGCACCTCAAATGCATCATGTTTGATGTGTCGCTCTTTGGTAGCCACCCTCGTTCGGTGCACCCCAGATACATCATGTTTGATGCATCACTCTTTGTTAGTCACCTTATTCAGTGTACCTCCTGTTCCATCACATCTGATGCATTACTCTGTGTTAGCCACCTCATTTGGTGCACCCCTTGATATGTTTTATTTGACAAATTCACTGTGCACATACATTCACACACATGCATTCGCTATGTTAGCTCACTAGGCATGCACATTAAGTAAGTCACACTCTGCACATACATCTACATAGATTAGTTACATTATGCTTACTTCCACTTAGGTGTATACTGTATAGCCACCATTTGTGTTTGCACTACACACACACATTTGTCGCTCATTGCGCACATGCATTCACAATGTTAATAACATTTTTCACCACATTCACATAGTTAGCTGCACAGCATTCACAATGTTAGTTGCTCTCTGTACACACATTCCACATGGTCAACCACGCTGCATACACATAATCACGATGTTAGTTGTACTATTCACACACATTTGCACCGCAGACACTAATAAAATAAGTCGCACTCTATGCAGACACATCCATGTAGTTACACTATGCACTCATATCACACGTAACGAACTACACACACGTCCATTAGTTAAATAAAACAAGTGAAGCTTGATTCTCAAAAGGGTCTCTCAGCTTTTCGTAAGCATTTTTCTGCGCTTCGTGAGCTTCTCAGCTTTCTGTAAGCATTCTCCGCGCTCCGTGTGCATCTTAGCTTTCCGTAAGCATTCCCCGCGCTCCATGCGCATCTCAACTTTCCGTAAGTATTCCCCGTGCTCCATGCACATCTCAGCTTTTCATAAGCATTCCCCGCGCTCTGTGTGCAACTCAACTTTCAGTAATCATTCTCCGCACTTCGTGTGCATCTCAGCTTTCCGTAAGCATTCTCCGCGCTCCATGTGCATCTCAGCTTTCCATAAGCATTTCTTCGGGCTCCATGCGCTTCTCAGCTTTTCGTAAGCATTCTCCGCACTCCGTGTGCATCTCAACTTTCCGTAAGTATTTCCCACACTCCGTGCACATCTTAGCTTTTCATAATCATTCCCCAAGCTCTATGTGTATCTCAATTTTTTGTAAGCATTCCCTAGGCTCTAAGCACATCTCAGCTTTCCGTAAGCATTTCCCTGCACTCTGTGCGCATCATGGCTTTTTGTAAGCATTTCTCCGCACTCCGTGTGTTTCTCATCTTTCTGTATGCACTCCCAACACTCTATTTGCATCCCAGCATTCCGTATGTACACCCCTGGTACCTCAAATGCACCATTCTAGCATTCCTGTGCATGGCACAACACCTGCAAAATAAAATTCATGCACTTTCTTTTCAATCTGGTTGACATCACCCTGCTTGTCATCCACCATTTCAATCTGGTTGACATCGCCCCACTTGTCATCCACCCTTTCAATCTAGCTGACATCGTCAAGTTTTTCATCCACCTTTTTAAACCTATAGCCATCGCTATGGTGGTCATCCACCCTTTCAGTCCGGTTGACATCGTAATGTGTTGTCATCCATCCTCCCATCACCCATCTGGCTAACATCGGAATGGTTGTCACACATCATTTCAATCTTCAACATTTCAAAATCAATCCCTCCTATGAAGAGGCTAAAAGCAACATGTCAAAATCGATCCCTCCTGTGAAGAGGCTAAAAGCAACACTTCAAAGTCGATCCCTCCTGTGAAGAGGTTAAAAGCAACACGTCAAAATCAATCCCTCCTGTGAAGAGGTTAAAAGCAACACTTCAAAATTGATCCCTCCTGTGAAGAGGTTAAACTTTCGATCCCTCCTATGAAGAGACTAAAAGCAACACTTCACAATCGATCCCTCCTATGAAGAGGTTAAACTTTCAATCCCTCCTTTGAAGAGGCTAAAAGCAACACTTCAAAATCGATCCCTCCTGTGAAGAGGTTAAACTTTTGATTCCTCCTGTGAAGAGGCTAAAAGCAACATTTCAAAATCGATCCCTCTGGTGAAGAGGTTAAACCTTCGATCCCTCCTGTGAAGAGGCTAAAAGCACATTTCAATCAATGAATGCCTCCAGTGATGAGGCTAAACCCACACTTTAATTAATCAATCCCTCCTGTGATGAGGCTAAACTCACATGTTTTCAATTCTCTCCTTTGAAATGAGGTGAAGAATTATCTTTCTCTCATCTCGGATGTTTCATCACTAAGGATGAACCATCTATTTCTTCTCTATCCCCAGCAACTGAACAGGTTCTCCCATCAATCCCGTCCTCTAGGATTCCATTTGTGGCAAGCAATTTAAGCATAATTTAACTTTTTTTTGACTCTTTTGTCTTCAAATTCACAAGTTCTTTCGCACGTGCAAAATTGAGGTCTTATAACCTTTGTCATTCACGTGCCCGCACCCTCTGACAAAGAGGGGCAACTGTAAGCACCCCTGTAGAGCCCCGGACCTTTTCACATTTAATGCATGACACTTTAGTTGCCATTTTGCCTTTAAAGAGGAATAATTAATAAATAAGAAAGAAATTGGAAATTCTGAAACATCAGAAATGTTCATTTTCGAAGTACGAACCCAACGCAAGTTGAATCGTCAAAATCGGACGAACGAGTCAAAAGATATGGCCAAAACAGTCTGAACCTGCAGGCAACCGATCGCTCGGTCCATAGAGCGATCGATCGGTCCAAAACCGATCGATCGGTATCTATCGACTAGTCAAGATTTTTGTATGGGGAAATTTTCCAGAGAGTTGATTTTTGGTCGAGAGCTCGGTCAACACACCAATCGCTCGGTAGGCAACCGATCGATCGGTCATAAACACCGATCGCTCGCTCCTCGCGTTTTTGCAGAAATTTCAGTAAGGGTATTATGGTCTTTTGGTCGGTTTACTCTTACCTTAAGAGTCTTGCCCGAGCCTTTAGGGCATCATTCGACACTTAGAGAGTTTGAGAGAATAGGAGAAAGGGGAGAAGGCGATTCCAACCTAGGGCTTGTTTTTGGAAGAGAAATCAAAGGGTTTTGAGACCCTAGATCACTTCAAGTCCGGCTTTTCTCCAAGATCACGGCTCAAGCACCCGTGGAGAGCGTTCCCCAAGCTAGGGCAGCACCTCACGGTCGTTTTTGGAAGGGGTTTCTCCCCTCATTGTTCAAGGTCTGTACTTCTTGCAACCCTCCTAGTTATAGTTCCTTCTTTTACTTTATTTCTCTTTGTCTTCTTTCATTTACACATGTATTATGAGATGGGTTGTGAATGGTGAATGGGAATGGTGAATGGAGATGAATGTGGGCGATTGGATGCTGTGTGTATTGATGTGATGGATGAACGGGGAGGGCATTGTACCCATAATGAACATACATATGTGATGTGAGTAAAACCCACCTAGAAAAGCATGATTTAGGTTTAAATGAATAATGAATAATGAACACACCATGTTTGAAGAAATGCCAAGGTGAATAAAGTGAGTTGTAAATTAGGAAATGCATGCCTAATAAATTATGGATATTGCTAGGGCCTATGATAGTGTGTTTTCTTGCTTTCCCTAAATGATGTGAATATTACATTGCTCAATCATTGATGTTATATGTGTTGTGAATTACCCAAATGTCATATTTAAATTTAAATGCAAGTATGTACACGATTTCCACGAGCACGGCATGCATGACATGATTTACCGAGGTTTTCAAGAACATGGTTAGAGGTGGAACATATCCTACGATATGTTTTACCTCGCTTTTCACAAGAAAACAAGAACCAACATTCCACGAGGGGTCTCCCCTCACTCACAAGTTCATATCATGAAGAAGGGCCTCCCTTCCCTTGCAAGTGCATACATATCATGAAGAAGGGTCTCCCTTCCCTCTCAAGGCATCTCTCAAGCGCATCTCACAAGGATATCTCACAAGTGTATCTCACAAGTTACATGATCACAAGCAAGCATGCATGACATGCATGACATGACACGTACGACACGCTCGACAAGAACAAGCAAGATAAACACGACAAGCTTTCAAGTACGAAAAGATATTTCAAGCCAAGTCAAGTGCATGACATTTTCAAGAGGTTTTATCGGCTTTCTACGAAATACAAGCATGATTATAAATTGCTTTACTTCCTTGTATGATATGAATTGTTTCCGTCTAACATATATGAATTGCTCCTGATTTATGTATTGCCATTTTTATGCTATGACTATTGGTTAGTATTTGGTACCCGCTGAGTATTCCATGCTCAGCCGTACTTCTTATGTCGGCAGGTTCTGAGGGAGCTGCTGCTCCATTTGATGTTTGTGCTCCTGGTCCATGGGTGGAAGAGGAGTACGTCGAGGAGCCTTTGGAGGAACCTCCCGTAGAGGGTTATCAGTAAGTGGTGTTAGATTCTGAGTGGATTAGCTGTGGGTGAGCATGAGAGATTATTTCCATGTATTTTGGCGGGCATGTCCGCACTTTCTTTGTTTTGATTTCTTGTATTAAACTTGGACCATGTGTATATACTTAGAGGTTATTAGACTTCCGCTGTGTTTTATAGTTATGTTTCCGCTGTCATCCTCTATTGTATATGCTCTGTGGGTTTTTGCAGGTTGGTTTGTCAAGCAAGTCATGTAAGCCATGATTAGTCCTCCAAAGTTCACTCTAACTCCTAGGGTGGGTTTTGGGTCGCGACAGAAGTGGTATTAGAGCTTAGGCTTTAGGTCTCTAGGGTCACTTAGAATCTTATACCACGGCTTGACAAGAGCATATGTTAGGAAACAAGTTAGGAAGGATGTAAGTCGGGAGTGAGTCTGGTTCCAAGTGTAAGAATAAACTTTAGTCTTAGTCTAAAATGGTCGCTTTAACTAAGAACGGGTCCTAGGTACGCTAGAACACTAAAGTATAAGTATAATGTGATGAATACTCTGATGACTTGATGTGATGTATATTAGTATTATACAACTAATACAAATTGAATTATTGTGAAATGGCATTGAAATAAACTTTGGTTTCAAGTTAGACTCATGTGGTGCTATTGTTCTCAGGACTTTAGTCATGAGGCGGGGCACACGGGGTCGTGGACCACACACCAGAGCTTCATCCTCTTCCAGAGATGAGGATGAGCAGCCGGACCTCTCCCAGGTCTTAGGCTCTATTGCTGAGACACTCGCCTTACTGGCGGCTCGGCAAGCTATACCATCATCGGCGGCACCTACTCCACCGCCCGCAGCTCCAGTACATCGTACAGCTGGAGTTGAGGCATTCAGGAGATTGAGGCCTCCACCATTCCATGGGAGTGTGGACCCTCTTGCTGCGGAGGCATGGATCCTCTAGATGGAGAAGATCTTTGCAGTCCTCTCGCCTACAGAGGAGGATAGAGTAGCATGGGCAGTTTTCATGCTAGAGAGCGAAGCCCACCATTGGTGGTTGTCCGCATTGAGGATGCGAGATTTGACCATGCAGGGTCAACCTTGGACTTGGGAGGAGTTCAAGGACACTTTTTATAAGAAGTACTTTCCGATCGGAGCACGGGAAAGGAAAGAGAGAGAATTCATCAACCTTGTGCAAGGTTCGATGTCAGTAGCACAATATGAAGCTAAGTTCTCGGAGCTCTCTAGATTTGCGCCTCACATGGTGGCTACTGAGGCAAGGAAGGTGAGGAGATTTGAGCAAGGGCTCAAGGATGTTATTATGGAGAAAGTATCGGCTTTCAGGCACGCTACTTATCCGGAAGTGGTAGACAAAGCCTTATTGATCGAGGCAAATTCTGAGGCGGTGTCCAAGAAGAGGGAGTTGGCAAGAGGCCAAGCCAGTAGTTCAGCACCTCTAGTATGCGTGGCCAGCACCACCGATGAGGCCATCTTATGCGCCTCCAGCTCCCCGGCAGTATGTGCCTCAGGCACCGCGACCTCAGGCTCTTCCGGCCCCATGGCCTGTTGCACCTCAGACGGTGAGGTATGCTCCACCTCCGGCCCCTCCGACCTATACACACGAGGTCTGCACTTCGTGCGGCCGAAGGCACCCGGCAGGAGATTGTCGAAGGGCATCGGGTGGATGTTTTCATTGTGGTCGCCAAGGCCATGTGATCAGGGATTGCCCAGTCGGCATTTACCAGGCCAGTCTCAAGGGATTAGGCCCCCAGCACGCCCAGCAGGATCATACCAGGCGTCATCCCAGACTACCCGGTCTACACCTCCGCCTCACCAGGTGAACCAGGGGCGAGTTTTTGCCTTGACAGAGGGTGATGCACTTGCTTCTGATGATGTAGTGTAAGGTACGCAATTGTAAATTATTTAATTACCGTAAATTAAATTGTTATGTATTATTCTTTGTGTATGTATATGGCATGTTATATATAAACTCCTATATATATGATGTTGATTCATGGATTGAATGAGCTAGCTAAAATTCCAGGAACCTTACTAGTCAATGAATGTTTAACTCGAGTGTTGATTGATACCGGGTCTACTCATTCGTTTGTTTCGCCGAGCTTTTCAGAAGGCTTTTCTGTGGAGCCTAGTCAGCTAGAACCGGAGTTAACCATTTCGACTCCTCTCGGTAAAACAGTATTGGCAGATAAAGTGTATAGAAATAGCGTGGTCCAAGTGGGAAGCCACGAGTTGGCGGTCGATCTAATAGTTCTTGGATTCCAAGACTTTGACGTGATATTGGGAATGGATTGGTTAGCGGCACATCACGGGCATGTAGCTTGCTTTGAGAAAATGGTACTCTTCAAGCCAGTAGAAGGAAAACCATTCCACTTTCGCGGGTTGAAAAGTAGAGATATTGCTCGTTTTGCGTCATTGTGCTTAGCTAACCCCGAGGCAAAGGACTCATCGACCATTCCGGTTGTGAGTGAATTCCTGGATGTATTTCCAGAGGAGTTGCCAGGATTACCTCCAGACAGGGAGATTGAGTTTGTGATTGAGCTTACACCAGGCACAGCTCCCATCTCTCGGGCTCCGTATAGAATGGCCCCGGTAGAACTCAAGGAGTTGAAGACTCAGTTGGAGGAATTACAAGGCCTTGGTTTCATTCAACCAAGTGTCTCACCGTGGGGTGCCCCGGTGTTGTTTGTTAAGAAGAAAGATGGCTCGATGCGGATGTGCGTCGATTACCGGCAACTGAACAAAGTCACTATAAAGAATAGGTATCCATTGCCTAGAATTGATGATTTGTTCGATCAGTTGAAGGGAGCGAAATTTTTCTCAAAGATAGACCTTCGATCGGGTTATCACCAGTTGAAGATTAAGGTGGAAGATGTTCTCAAAACTGCTTTCAGGACTCGGTATGGACACTATGAGTTCTTGGTGATGCCTTTTGGACTCACGAACGCGCCGGCAGCCTTTATGGATTTGATGAACCGGGTGTTCCGGCCATATCTTGATAGGTGCGTGATTGTATTTGTTGATGACATTTTGGTCTATTCCCAGACATGGGAAGATCACACACGCGACCTACGCCTTGCTTTGGAAATGCTAAGAGAGCACAAGCTATACGCCAAACTTAGCAAGTGTGAGTTTTGGTTGGAAGAGGTGGCATTCCTAGGCCACGTTGTTTCTGCAGAAGGTATCTCGGTAGATCCAAAGAAGATCGAAGCAGTTATGAGTTGGGCAAGGCCCAAGAGTGTTACCGAGATACGCAGCTTTCTTGGGTTGGCAGGCTACTACAGGAGATTCGTAGAGGGTTTCTCTAGCCTTGCAGTACCGCTCACTTACCTGACAAGGAAGAACGCCAAGTTTGTATGGAGTGATAAGTGCGAGATCAGTTTCACGGAACTGAAGAAGAGGCTTACTACAGCCCCTGTCCTTACAGTGCCATCCGGACCTTATGGGTATGAGGTGTATAGTGATGCCTCACACGTTGGACTTGGGTGTGTACTCATGCAACACAAGAAAGTCATAGCCTATGCATCAAGGCAATTAAAGGAGCATGAAAAGAATTATCCCACGCACGACTTGGAGCTTGCGGCGGTCGTGTTTGCACTTAAGATTTGGCGTCATTACCTTTATGGGGTGGAGTTCTATGTGTTCATGGATCACAAGAGTCTCAAGTATCTCTTTTCCCAAAAAGAGCTGAATCTAAGGCAACGGCGTTGGATGTAATTTTTGAAAGACTATGATTGTACCATTCAATACCACCCGGGTAAAGCAAACGTAGTGGCTGATGCTTTGAGTAGAAGACCTCCGGGGTTATTAGCATGCATGTTAGTGCAGGAATGGAAGCTACTTGAAGACTTGGCAAATCTGGACATTAGTGTGAATGACTCTGTTCGTAGTCCTATCTTGGCAAATGTCACGGTTCGGCCATACATTATAGATTTGATCCAAGAATACCGAGCCACGGATGCTGAATTATTGGCTTATCGGGACAAGGAAGTTGCTAAGGGTACTGAGGACTTCTCTCTCACTAGCCAAGGTGCTATCACATTCAAGGGAAGGCTGTGTGTCCCAGCCAATGTAGATCTTCGGAGGGAGATTATGGATGAAGCCCACCGGTCAAAGTACACTGCGAATCCAAGGGGTACGAAGATGTATCGGAACCTCAAGAGTCACTTTTGGTGGCGGAATATGAAGAGGGATGTTGCTGAATATGTGGCACGGTGCTTAGTGTGCCAACAGGTGAAAGCAGAACACATGCGACCCGCCAGTCTATTGCAGTCTCTTCCTATTCCCGAGTGGAAATGGGAGAACATATCCATGGATTTCATAGTTGGCTTGCCAAAGACGGCAAGGGGCTCAGATGCAATATGGGTAGTAGTGGATCGTTTGACAAAGTCTGCTCATTTCCTACCGTACCGAACTACTTTCAACTCTAGCCAGTTGGCCGCTCTATACATCAAGGAAGTGGTGAGGTTGCACGGGGTGCCAGTCAGTATTGTGTCAGATCGGGATCCTAGATTCACATCACGATTCTGGAAAAGCTTTCAGGATGCCATTGGTTCCCGACTTGATTTCAGCACCGCTTTTCATCCACAGACGGATGGACAAACCGAGAGAGTGAACCAAGTCATTGAAGACATGCTTCGGGCTTGTATGTTGGATTTCAGAGGCAGTTGATGTAGAGCCCCAGACTTTTTCATGCTTAATACATGGCACTTTCGTTGCCATTTTGCCTTTAAAGAGGCATAATTAATAAATAAGGATGAAATTGGAAATTTCAACATGTCAGAAATGTTCCTGTTTGAAGTACGAACCCAACGCAAGTTGAATCGTCAAAATCGGACGAACGAGTCAAAAGATATGGCCAAAACAGTCTGGTCCTGCAGACAATCGTAGCTCGGACGGCGCTAAGGACGTAGCTCGGACGGCGCTAAGGATGTAGCTCGGACGGCGCTAAGGACGTGCTCTGATAAGGCACAGACAACACATAGGCACCGTACTCTGATAACGTATACGTTGTGCATCCGTTGTGCAACAGACAACGTGTACGATGTACAGCTCACAACGAGTATGTTGTACAGCACAATGGGCACGTTGTACATAAGACAACGTGACAACGTGTTTAGCACTGTTCACAGCACAACGAGCTCAGCACTATGCACAACGTGTTTGGCACTGTTCACAGCACAACGAGCTCAGCATTATGCACAACGTGTTTGGCACTATTCACAGCACAACGAGCTCAGCACTATGCACAACGTGTTCGGCTTTATTCACAGCACCACGTGTTCAGCACTCGTGTTGTTGCAAAAATTTCAGTAAGGGTATTATGGTCTTTTGGTCAGTTCACTCTTACCTTAAGAGTTTAACCCGAGCCTTTAGGGCATCATTCAACACTTAGAGAGTTTGAGAGAATAGGAGAAAGGGGAGAAGGCGATTCCAACCTAGGGTTTCCATTTTGGAGAGAAATCAAGGGGTTTTGAGACCCTAGATCACTTCAAGTCCGGTTTTTCTCCAAGATCACGGCTCAAGCACTCGTGAGGAGCATCTCCTCAAGCTAGGGCAGCAACTCACGGTCGTTTTGGAAAGGGGATTTCTTCCTCATTTCTTCAGGTCGGTACTTCTTACTACCCTCCTAGTTATAGCTTCCCTTTTTCCTTTGTTTCTCCTTGTTTTCCTTCACTTATATATGTGTTATGAGATGGGTTGTGAATGGCGACAGAAGTGGTGAATGGAGATCGTTGTTGGCGAATGGATGCCGTGTGGATGATGTGATGAATGAATGGGAAAGGGCATTGTACTAATAATGAACATATAAGTGTGATGTGAGCATAACCCACCTAGAAAAGCATGATTTAGGTTTAAGTGAATAATGAACACACCATGTTTGATGAAATGCCAAGGTGAATAATGTGAGTTGTAAATTAAGATATGCATGCCTAATAAATTCTGAATATTGCTAGGGCCTATGATAGTGTGTTTTCTTGCTTTCCCTAAAGGATGTGAATATTACATTGCTCAATCATTGATGTTATATGTGTTGTGAGATTACCCAATTGTCATATTTAATTCCAAATGCAAGTATGCACACGGTTCCCACGAGCACGACATGCATGACATGATTTATCGAGGTTTTCAAGAACATGGTTAGAGGTGGGACATATCCTATGATATGTTTTACCTCTCTTTTCACAAGAAAACAAGAACCAACATTCCATGAGGGGTCTCCCCTCACTCACAAGTGCATATCATGAAGAAGGGCCTCCCTTCCCTCGTAAGTACATACATATCATGAAGGGTCTCCCTTCCCTCGCAAGTGCATTGCATAAAGAAGGGTCTCCCTTCCCTCTCAAGACATCTCACAAGTGCATCTTACAAGTTACATGATCACAAGCAAGCACGCATGACATGCATGACATAACACAATATACAAGAATCAAGCAAGACAAACACGACGAGCTTTCAAGTACGAAAAGATATTTCAAGTCAAGTCAAGTGCACGATGTTTTCAAGAGGTTTCATCGGCTTTCTACGAATTACAAGCATGATTATAAATTGTTTTGCTTTCTTGTATGATATGAATTGTTTCCTTCTAACATATATGAACTGCTCCTACTTTATGTATGCTATCTGTATACTATGACTATTGGTTAGTATTTAGTACCCGCTGAGTATTCCATGCTCAGCCGTACTTCTTATGTCGGCAGGTTCCGAGGGAGCTGCTGCTCCATTTGATGTTTGTGCTCCTGGTCCATGGGTGGAAGAGGAGTACGTCGAGGAGCCTTTTTTTGGAACTTCCCGTAGAGGGTTACCAGTAGGTGGTGTTAGATTCTGAGTGAATAGCTGTGGGTGAGCATGAGTGATTATATCCATGTATTTTGGCGGGTCTGTCCGCACTTTCTTTTGGTTACTTTTTGTATAAACGTGGATTTGCGTATGCATATACATAGAGGTTTGGTAGACTTCCGCTATGTCATGGTTATGTTTCCGCTATGATGTCCCCTATTGTATATGCTCTATGGGTTTTGCAGGTTGTTTTGTCAAGCAAGTCATGATTAGTCGTCCAAAGTTCACTCTAACTCCTAGGGTGGGTCTTGGGTCGCGACAGTGGGGAAGAGCACTTGCCTTTGGTTGAATTCGCCTATAATAACAGCTATCAAGCGAGTATCCAAATGGCACCATTTGAGGCCTTGTATGGGCGAAGTTGTAGGTCTCCTCTCTATTGGGATGAGGTAGGAGAAAGGAAAGTACTGGGTCCGGAGTTGATTGAGCAAACTGCAAACACAGTTAAGATCATTCGGGATCGATTGAAAGCCGCCCAAGATCGCCAGAAAAGTTATGCGGACACGCGCCGAAGGGACTTGGAATTCCAGGTTGGGGATCGAGTCTTTGTGAAAGTATCTCCTAGCAAAGGGATCATGAGATTTGGCAAGCGAGGCAAGCTCAGTCCTCGGTATGTTGGGCCTTTTGAGATTATCACGCGAGTTGGTGAGGTTGCTTACAGGGTAGCTCTCCCACCTCACATGGCCGCAGTTCACAATGTTTTCCATGTGTCTATGCTTCGGAAGTACATTGCGGATCCTTCGCATGTCATAGACTTGGAACCGTTGGAGATTCGAGAGGACCTCACCTTGATTGAAAAGCCGGTTCAGATTTTGGATCGAAGAGATCAAGTGCTTCGCAACAAGACAATCCCTTTGGTTCTTTTGCAATGGCAACACCATGCTCGGGAAGAAGCTACATGGGAGCGTGAAGCCGAAGTCAAAGCGAAGTACCCAGAATTATTTGAATGAGTTTTTGTATAAGTTTGTATATGACTTGTAATTTTCTTTTCGGTTTGTAATGCAAGTAGCGTCTAAATTTCGAGGATGAAATTTTTGTAATGGGGGGAGGATGTAGAGCCCCGGACCTTTTTACATTTAATGCATGACACTTTAGTTGCCATTTTGCCTTTAAAGAGGAATAATTAATAAATAAGAAAGAAATTGGAAATTCCGAAACATCAGAAATGTTTATTTTTGAAGTACGAACCCAACGCAAGTTGAATCGTCAAAATCGGACGAACGAGTCAAAAGATATGGCCAAAACAGTCTGGACCTGCAGGCAACCGATCGCTCGGTCCATAGAGCGATCGATCGGTCCAAAACCGATCGATCGGTAGCTATCGACTGGTCAAGATTTTTGTATGGGGAAATTTTCCAGAGAGTTGATTTTTGGTCGAGAGCTCGGTCAACACACCGATCGCTCGGTAGGCAACCGATCGATCGGTCATAAACACCGATCGCTCGCTCCTCGCGTTTTTGCAGAAATTTCAGTAAGGGTATTATGGTCTTATGGTCTTTCAGTAAGGGTATTAGAGTTATCCGCGTTGCCACCTCATTGTTCACACTGCTTAACTATTCATTAAAATATATTAAATCACGCCCTTTAAAACGGCGCGGACACTATTCCGAAACATGATAAATACCCCCCCTCCCTTCCTTCAAAATTCATTCATTTTCACCCCTCTCTCCTTGGTTTTTCGAGTTCGATCTAAAGATTTTCTAAGTTTGGATTTTTTTTGGAGAATCCCTCTTTGTCCGAAAGTTCACCGTATTTCGGGCAGGTAATCCCTCTATCCCTAGTCTTGCTTTCAAGTTTTAGTTTAGACTGCTAAGCCTCGCCTAGTCGAACCCCTACCCAAATCGCAGTTCAAATATAACCTCGCCTAGTCGAACCCTTGTCCAAATTCCAGTTCAAAACTAGTCTCACCTAGTCGAACCTCTGCCTAAATCCCAGTTCAAAACTAACCTTGTCTAATCAATCATCTGCCCAAAAACCCTAATTAAACCCTGGTTAACACTAGTTAAACCCTGATTAAACCTTAGTTAATCATAGGTAAACCCTATCTACACCCTAACTTAACCCTAGGTCAATCCAGGCTTAACCCTATTTAAACCTTACCTACCTAGTCAAACCCCTGTTAGAGCCTCGATTCAAACCCTGTTCAGATACCCACCTCTAGGCTCCCCGGCACGAGCTTAAACTGCCTAAACTGCTCCTCAGCATGAGCTTAAAAGCCCATTTCACTCCCAAATCAGCGAAATCCATCAAATCAAATCGAACCATCAATCAAATCAAATCATCCAACCTTTTGCTCCTCAGCACGAGCTTAAAAGGTCACCTTGCTCCTCAAATAGGAGCAAAAAAACCCTCAAACCTTTCAATCACCCACAATCCAGTCCAATCAAATCAAACCATCAACTCCCTTCCGGAACTACGTGCGGCTTGATTCCACTAATAGTGGATACGTAGGCAACCCTGATCGGGTTCAGCTCCCCTAGGATAGAATTCCTATTCCGTTTCTATCTTATCTATCTCAATTCATTTATTTCAGTCAATATTACATTGCTCAGCTTATAGATCAAACTACGAGCTTCTTTAGGGTTTCCTTTATTTGATTCAGACATAGAGAGTAGGTAACCATCTCCGGATGAGAGTTTAGGGGTGCCTAATACCTTCCCCTAACTCAACTGAATCCCTTACCTTGACCTCTGACTTTCAGACCATGCCTTATCCAACCATTTCAGGGACCTATTTCCTTCAGAATTAGATAGGTGGCGACTCACAACCCAATTGCAATTTATCACTATTCCTTATTAGGATCTACCTTGATCGGGAATGGGGGTTAAAATTCAGGTACTCACAACGGTTATTTTACCGTGAATGTATACATAAAATAACCGAGATTATACAGTCAAACTACGTTCATTTTCGGTGCATCATACAATCGTGGTTATATTCTTAATGCTGGTTGTTTAAAATTAAAAGCTCACGGTTGTTTTATAAGTCATGATTATTGTTATTTTTTTTTCAAGATATTTATCTCTTTTATTTTCTAATAAAAATCTTCATTCTTAAAACCCTACCACCTGTAACTCCTCGCAACCACTTTTAAATTTATACATGAATAAAATAAAGCATTCATCCACAACAACTTACAAATAATAGAGTAAATAACCTCCACCATGAATAATCCATATATAATAAAATAACAATAAACTATATTCTCATTAATTAAATAGAAATTTGTTTACAGTGTGATCAGAATACATATATTCACAAATAAAATTAATCTAAACAATAACACTTTTTAAGTAATCAGTCAAATCTTTTTAATTCTTTCTATTTGTAGCACCCTGGACTTTTCCGTACTTAATGAATAGCACTTTCATAGCCAATTGGCTTTTCTCGTAGTCTAGTTAATAAATAAGGGAGAAATTGAAGCTTCCAATGCCAGAAATGTTCCTTTTTGAAAGATGAATCCAACGCAAGTTGAATCGTCAAAATCCGACGAACGAGTCAGAAGTTATGGCTAAAGTACCGAAACGCATTTTGTAGAGAACCGATCGCTCGGTCCAAACTAGCGATCGATCGGTCCACAACCGATCGATCGGTAGCTGTCGAGTGGTGCACTTTTTTGTATGGGGAAAAATTCCAGAGAGGGTGTTTTTGACCGATCGATCGGTCAAGAGCACAGATCACTCGGTAGGCGACCGATCGCTCGGTCCTGACCACCGATCGATCGGTCTATCGTGTTTTGTAGAAATTTCATTAAGGGCTTTTTTGTCTTTTGGGCATTTTCACCTTGCCTATAAAGGCTTGCTCGAGCCTAAGGGTTTCATAAACCCTTAGGGCAGAAATTTGAGAGAAAGTGAGAGAAGAAGAAGAGGGTTTTTCTCCTAGGGCATCCGTGGTGAAGAGATCAAGGGTTTGAACATCCAAAGATCTTCACCAAGTTGGTTTCCTTCAAAGCCAAACCTCAAACTCATGGGGAGTGTTTTCCAAAGCTAGGGCAGCGTTCTTCAAGGCTTTCCTCAAAAGGGTTTCTTTCCCCCTCCCCCCCCCCCTCCTCAAGCATTCTTCAAGCAAGGGTCCTCCTTCTTCCAAGTTGGAGCTTCAAATCAAGGGTTTTCACCCAAGATCAAGTCTTGACTCAAGGTTAGTACACCCTACTAACTTCCCTAGTAATAACCTTTTTCTTCCTCAAATATGTTGAGTTGTACATTGTTTGTTCCTTTTATTGAGTTATGATGTAATCCCTATAATAAACAAGATAAATGGGTAAATGTGTGGGAATGTGTGGATGGATGGTGGATTGTGGCGAATGGATGCCGTGTGGAGTGATGTATGTAGTGTGATGGATAATGGTGGAAGGGCACTTTCAAACATAATGAATATACCTTTGTGTTTGATGAAGAAAAACAAACATGCACTAAGATACTTAAATCAAAAGGCTATAATGGTGATGCTTGCCAAGTGTTTGAGAAAATGCTTAAATGACAATATGAATGAGTAAACTTGAATTATGTAAGCATGCATTGAGTTATTCTTTCTAAATTGCCTACCTTGATCAAATGCACTACATGTCATTATATTTCCATATACTCATATTAAGAATTGACATGCTACGCTCATGTGATCCTCCTACTCAAGTATATCATCATGCCTACCACAATTGCTACACACACGCACGCATGTTTGCATGAACTGGGTTTTTTCACGAGTATTGGTAAATGAAAAATAAAACAAGAAATAAGCATATGTCAAGGAGGTTGGTAGCCCAAGGATGTGCGGGTGCTAGCCTCTGGCTCACAAGTTAAACTAACATGAATGTCAAGGGTAGGGCATATCCCTAGGATATGTCATACCTGGCTCACAAGAAAACATGACAAGCAAGAATCACGAAGCATGGAAGGATGTTAGTATACTAAGACCAGGTACGAGCACTAACATCTGTTCCCAAACAAGTATGAGAGGATGCTGGTATACTAAGACCAGGTACGGGTACTAGCATCTGTCTCCAAGTAAAATAACAAGCATGAAAGTGTACTAGTGTACTAAGACCAGGTACGGGCACTAGTATCTATTTCCAAGACAAGAATAATATGAAAGTATGCTAGTGTACTAAGACCAGGAACGGGCACTAGCATATGTTTCCAAGGCAAGCAATGAAAGGGTGTTAATGTACTAAGACCAGATACGGGCATTAACACCTGTTTCTAACAAGTATGAGAAGATACTAGTATACTAAGACCAGGTACGAGTACTAGTATCTGTCTCCAAATAAGAATCAAGAAATAATGGAAGGGTGATAATGTACTAAGACCAGGTACGGGCATTATCATCTGTTCCGAGGCAAATAGGGAAATTCACAAGCAAGTCGACAAGAAAACATGCATGATAGTCACGAGACAAGAACCGGATAAGAACCTAGTATGTCCATCCATTCCATAGTTCGGGTACTAGCCAACGAGAAGAATCTCATAAGACAAGTAAGGCACCCACAAGAAGCATAAAATGTAAAGTGTAAATTACAAGAATCACAAGGAAGGTGAAAGAGGTTTTAGTCAAAGCATGAACCCTAATTATGAGTTTAAATATGATGCTCAAGATTATGTTTGTTATTTGTTATTGCTTCCGCACTCTGATTTGTGAAATATGATGATGAACTGTATGATGTATGTTATTTTATCGTTATTACTATTGTTAGTTAGTAGCTTGTACTCGCTGAGCATTCCATGCTCAGCCGTACTTTTATGTCAGCAGGTACATTATGTGGTATATGGACTCTTGTCCCTTGGATCGAGGTAGCTCAAGGTGAGTAGGAGGTTATTCGAAGGCTTCTTACCTAGATATTAGGAAGCTTGGCATATGGCCACTAGTCGGGATGAGTGAGAGAGAGAGAGACATGTATTTTGGGGTTCTTATGTCTAGCGGTTAATTGTATCACTTGAGTTGGGACTCAAGTTAAGGAGTCATGTACATTTTTATTTTATGTTCAGTTATTGTAGACAATTTGTGCTTGGAATACCGTTAAGTGATTAAAGAAATTTTTGTTCACTATTTTTGCAAGCCTTGTATACTCTTTGCAGGTTAGTTTTAGTACAGGTCACGTCACCAAAGTATCCTAACTCCTAGGGGGTATTTGGGGCGCGACACTATTATTTTGTCATTATATGGTTCATCATCATTAACAAAACAATCCGTAATGTTATCATGTGTTTCTATTTCATTGTTAGTGATAGGAGCAGTGCCAGGGGCAAGGAGGGGCCACGGTCCCCCAATTTTTTTGAAAATTCAATGTCTTTTAAAAAAAAGTACATAATATCTAAATTTTATACATTGTGGCACTCAAAAATTATTGCAAATTTTTTAAATGAATAAAACAAAGGGATTGATTCTTTATGTGTCTCTTTTAACCCTAGTTAGGATTTATTATCTTAGGAGTTAAATTTTTTATAAAAATAAAAACCAAGGTTAGATGTATAAACCTTAAGGGTGAGTGAATCTTAACCACAATTAATGAGTGTTAAAAGGGACATGTGTCAAGCAGGGAGGCTTGCGTTCCACTGAACAGGAAACACATGTGCGAAAACAATATCCTTGATATAAAAATAAATTATATAAGAATATAACAATTGTAGAGTAGTGATTAGCCCACCCCGCATTTGACTACATAATCAAATGCTTTCTCATTTCATCCCATTTAACCATGGTTAAGCTTAACAAACTTAAAATTATTATTTTTATTTGTTTCTAAAACCTAAGGTTAAATGGATGAACCATAGGGGTGAGTGAATCTTAACCACAGTTAGTGGATATTGAAATGGTGGGCAAGAACCAATGAAGATCGACATTTTCTTACATAATGGAAATGTGTGGTAAGTTAAACATTTTCCTTAATTTTATTTAAGTTATGACTATCAAAAAGGAAGGCCCATATTTTTCTTGTCGTTGAATCCCTTTTCGAAATGCAATATTAACAAATTTTATGACTAGAATGGACTCATTACTCAAAAAAAATCTACGGGGCTACGCCCCCGACCCCCCAAGGCAACATACTCTAATACCATTAATTTTCTTGATAAATGTAGTTCGCCCCCTAGAGGAAAAACTCCTGGCTCTGCCCCTGGCTGGTGATGATGTCCTTCGAGTACAATATAGTGTAATAACCACATTCCAATTACTTTTTTATTTGGGACACTACAAAAAAATTAGGATAATGATAAGAATGTCAATTATGTTTAACACATAAAATTTCTAAAACAACAATTAAAAGGACTAATTAATGTCAAACGTACCTTAATTAATATTAATAAATTTTGTTCTTGTGTATCTAATTTTGTCTTTCAAAAGACTCGACTTGAATGCAATTGTTGTTAACGACAATAATTTGATCAATTATATAAAGGTAGTACAAAACATAAACATAGATACAATTGAATAATGAATTCCAAAATTGTAATTTCAGATCAACACTCAACCTTAAGAATTAGTAATGATAAGTAACAAAATAACATGAGAGCTATATGTAGGAAGAAACTTACCCAACATCATAATGTATGACAAGTACTTCATCATTCTTGGCTAAGAGCAATATACTTATTATTGATACTCTAGTAGTAGCATTTACTGTTTCTTTCAATAATTTAAATACCTACATTCCTCCTTCCTATCCCTCCATAATTTATTTATTTTTCTAAAATAAATAAAAATTCAAATTGTAAGTCATAAAGTTATAATAATAGAAAAGAAATAACTTCAATTAAATCTTTAGTTGTCTTACATTATGGTTAGCAAACTCAAATTTGCACCAATATCCTTTTTTGTACACAAATTCATGACATCTAGTCGTAGGATATATGTTGAAGTAACTTTTCAGCCAAATATTGTAATAGCAAATGTTATTAGTGGAAGTCCATAGCTACTTATTTTCTTATCAAACCAATGACTAAATTTCTGAAGGAATTCTTCAATTGGTTGTACAGCTTCAACCTAAGATAGTTGTAATTTATTAACTCAATATGAACAATGTTATAAAACAAATTATATACAACAAATAACAAATAATTAAAGCAACATATTGTAATGACATATCTTCCTAGTGAACCAAACCATGCTTTTACGTACCATGTGACTTTAGCTACTAACAAATACTTATGACTCAAGAACAGTCACCTTGTCATTCATTGTGCTAACTCTTGCTTCAGAAGTCATAACTAACGGAGAATATCTTCTCTATTTTGGTTATCCTCCTTTTCTTCTATTTTTCATACTTCTAATTTGAGTTGTTGAATTTCATGCAAATGTTACTTCTCTAATTGTTATTGAGTAAGATGTTGAGTCTTTTAGACTAAATATTCTAATTATTTTATTCTGAAACAAACACATTGATTTAAAACTTAAATCACCAATCAACACTCACAATTTTTCTTTTCAAAGTCACTGGTATTTTACTCTACGCCAATACATTGTATTCTTGACACGACTGTGTAATGAAGATATGCATAATAGTGCGTTTATTACAATATTTCTAGTGTATATATGCAATCTTAACAATAGGAGACTTTGAAATAAAATATTTATTTCCATGTAAGAATAAACATTAATTTGTTTAATCATGTCGATAAAACATATAATAAAAAAGAGAGAAAACATTCCTCATACCTGAAGAGCTGATGCCGGAGGCTGAACGAAGCAATTGTCAGAGCTTGAATGGAACCTTTCACAAAGAGTAATAGTTGTAGGAAGACTTTGTAAGCACCCAATTTTTACACCTTATCTTAACCATAGTTAACATTATTAACCATGGTTACCCCCAACTAAACCCTAGGTCTAACCCTAGTTTAGACCCCAGCTCCAATCTAGCCTACCCTTGGCAAACCCTAAGACAAGGCCCATTTCTAAGCCCAAGAACCTTAGGAATCACTTCAGGCTACCCAATGGGCCCATAACCTTGTAGAGCCGATAGGGTGGGGCCCACAGTGCCAAATTCAAAATTTCCAGGAATGGCAGTAATAAATTTACAGCCGTTCCAATTTTTACCAAATTCTATAGTGTTAACAGCTTAAGTGTGTGGGGGTTTGGCCCAATTTGGAAAAAGCCCAAAATGGCGGTAATCTAATTACCGCCATTACTCATTCTTGCTTAGTTTGGCAATGGCGGTAATCCGATTACCGCCATTACCTGAAATCTGTTCCAGCTCGCAGTTGGCCCCCCTGTAACACCCTGGCTCATCTCTCTTGTGTTCCCCACATGTATTTTAATCCCCTAAATGCCCCAGGGTCTCCCCTAATCCTATAAATACCCCCCTCCATCTTCATTTGGAAATGACTCCAATTTTCCATAAGAAAACCCTGCTCCATTTTCAACCAGCCTTCACCTTCCTCAGAGCCTTGCCTCAGCCTTAGGGAAAACCCAGCCAATCCCAGAAGCTTCCACTAACTCCACCAGCCCTCAGACCACCACCCCATTCCAAAAACATCCACACCAAGCCACTATAAGGTTCACGGTTGGATTACCCCACAGGTTCTAGGGGTCCCTCAGGCTATTAGGGAGCCCTTGGAATAGCCCTGGTCCTGTTCAAGAGGGAGATCACATCAGTTTTAGGGCAACACCAGGAATGACGGTAGAATATTTATCGCCATTCCTGGCCTTCTGTCTTATGGGCCCTGTAACCTTAGCTAGTGTGGGTCTTGATCCAGTCCCCCTCTGACTTTACTCGACCTCCCCTGGTCCTTCCATGCCTTAACCAACCATTACCCATGGTAAATATGACCAAAACAAAACCCTGTTCTAAATGGCGGTAGTCCATCTACCGCCATTTCAGTATACCAAACACAGTGGCTTTGGGCCTATGCGAGGCCCATCTTAGACCTCTTTTAAGGCCGACATGAGGCCCAGGACCGTCCTTGAAGTCCACTGATCAACCTTTGTGGGTCCCAGACCCTAGGGTTAGCCCTTAATCAGTCACCTAGACTCGTAAAACTCATACAGTAAAATTACTGTAAGGGCAGTAGTCTGTCTACCATAATTCCAAACAGTGACTATTTTGGAATGGCGGTAAACAGTTTACCGCCATTCCTTATCTTACTGCTATTGGGCTTTTGCATAGGGCCCCTGACCAGGTAGGAGGCTAGTTTAGGCCCTGCCATGCTCCCTGATGCCCAATCCGGACCAAACCACTGCCTTAATTGGGGTTAACCTAACCTCGGTTAACTTTTAACTATGGTTAAGTAGTCCTTAACCCCTAAAAAAATCTGAAAAATTATCAAAAACATTCAAAAAATCTAAAAGAGACCAAAATACTGTTATTGGACCTTTTTACCATGGTTAGCAGCCCTAACCATGGTTGACAATCTTCTTAACCCCGGTTAGCAAACCCTAATCCTTGGTTAAAAAACCCTTGGCCTACTAGGCCTAATCCCTGGGCCTACCGGGCCAGACCTTAGCTTTCTTTAACTGTGGTTAGTAACCCCAACCATGGTTAGTTTGAGGTAACCCTGGTTAGCAACCCTAACCTTGGTTAAACTTTGCTTTAGCCTACCGGGCTTCTCCCTTGGCCTCCGGGCCCAATCCCTTGCCTCCGGGCCCAACCTTTGGCCTATCGGGCCTAAACCTTGCACTTGACAAACCTCGGTCAACCAAATCCTAGTCTACCTGACTAAGCCATTAGCCACCCTTGGTGCACGCACACACACCCCTAGCCTCGGCATGGATTCATGTGCTAGAACTACGCTTGGTCTGATCTCGCCCCAATGTGAGTACGTAGGCAACCCAACCTAGGTTCGACCCTAGTTAAATTTTCTTTCTTAGATTAGTATTACCTTAAACACTTAGGCATTTGACTAAACATTAACTGTAATTTGGCCTACACTTAGGGAGTAGGGAATTAGTGCAAAATGAAAGTCTCAGGGTGCCTAACACCTTCCCTGGGCTTAACCAAACCTCTTACCCCGATCTCTACCAGAGACCAAGAACTTATCCATAACCCGGGACTTATCCCTTCTGAATGAATAGGTGACGACTCTAAACATTACAACATCCTTGTGAGGGTAGGGAACCAAAAATCTCGTGCTCATAGCTTTGGCGACTCTGCTATGGGTGTAGTTTGCCATAAAGGTTCAACCCGGAACCTAGGTTTAAGCCAAATAAACCTCAACTTTAATCAAATGTCTAAGTATTTAACCTAATACTAATCATTTTATATATTTGAGTGACTTGTGTACTGTGCATAGCATACATAGCATAGTAGTGTAATGTCCTATTAAACCCATTAGACAGACTTATTATGCTTGCGGCTAGTAGATGATCATCTTCAGTGTCAGGAGCTTAACAGTCTTGGAGGTCCACGGAATTACGCCTAGTGGGTGATTACCCTCAGGGAAGGATTCTGAACGCTCCTATTTACACCAATTGTCCCTTTTTAGGGAATCGCATATATGGTGTTAAATGACCCTACCTTCTAGGAACACATTTTGCATTACACCAACATTCATACATATAGCTAGGCAATGGTATAGTCTACAAGCAGTCCACCTAGAAGGGTACCCTAATCCTAACCTGCTTGCACCCTATACCTGTCCCCAATCATGGTTGACTATCCGGGCACTTTACCCAGGTAAGCACCCACCCAGGGACATGTCATGAGCCAGACCTATGTTTGTAATCAAATACATCCGACCTCGTGTCCCGACATAACATATGGGGGTAATCCCAGGCAGATAGGTCTTCACCAAGACCTATTCTAGCCTTGACCTGATTGGCCCCCAGTTCCCAATAACCCATGTAAAGCATACCAAAACTCTATCTATTTACCCTATCGGCTCACATGTGTCTAGTCACACCCAAATCAAAAATGAAAAAAAAATCCATCATCATTAGTATCTTTGTATTTTTGCACTTTCATACATCTACACAGTCACTCACATAGAGTGATCCTTGTTCAGGTAGATGGCAAGTCCTTCAAGGGTTGTTAAGACAGGCGGTTAACTGTTACGACCTATGCATTTGACTTCACAAGGGGCTTTCACAACCTCCAAAAAGCAATCGAGGCACTCAATCCCAGTCAACATTTTGCTTGGGCTCAGTACTACAAGATGGGGTCTGTCCTAGACATGCCCATGCTTAACCAGATCCACGGCTCATAAATGCTGCAATCCAATGTTGGAACCCATCATACATGGTCTTTCGTTTCGATAAGAACGAGCTATGTCTGATTTTGGAGGAAATTTAGCGCATTCTGAGGTTAAACATCGATGGCGACGCCATAGTACCGCGCTACAAGACAACATATCCGGCAGACCTCTCAAGGTTCATTTATATCAAGTATACCTGCTTGTAGCACAGCCCTAATGGCACATTTGACCGAATACCCATAAAATTTCTGGAAGATCAGTACCGCCCTAAGTGAAACCCTAACCCCATCACAGAGGAATTTCCTGATCTCAATGCCTTTACACTAATAGTTGTATCTTAGTTGTTGTTCCCAAGGTGTCACACTCTTGTCGAATTAGTACTGGTTGACATTATCAAAGACCTGCGCAGTTCCGAAACCATCGTCCCAGTTATCCTTGTAGAGTTTCTCAGGGCTCTCAACCAGGAAGCAGACCGCCGAAGGGGCATTTCTATGCCAGTACACCTCTCTTGCATCTCTGGTTCGTAGCACACCTGCTTACCATCATATCAATACCAACCGACCTCTGCGAAGCCTACAGTCTACCCTAAAAAATTGCACATAATCAAGGTTTGATCGCCACTACAGACGTTAGAGAGCTCTACCAGCTTCTCCAAGGCCTATCAGAGGAAGAGATCATATGACAGTGTGAGTGGCTAGTCATGAAAAAGATACCTCGTGTTGTCATAACCAGGAGACGATACATGATCCTTGCTGGTCTAGTAGGGTCAGTAGCCTATGTAGCACTCCGAGTCCTGCGCCAGTTTGGAGTCCCTTAGTGCATCCCTGTGATAGACCGACAGAGAAATGATTTTACCGACTTCACAGAGCATTCTGAATGCCTCACCCGTCGCTTCCAGGTAAGTTGGCGGAGCTCCAGAAGAGAATAGTGGTCAGACATGTGGTTATAATAGGACCACCTACTGACTTAGTGTACCGGTTTTGGACGGAAGATCCTGACATTCCATCCGATATGCCCGTACCTAGGGAACTGCCCACATCAATCTCTACACCAGCCAAAGAAACCATACCCCTAGTAGAAATGGTAGTTCCCTAGAGACAGCTCCAGATCCAACAGAAGGAGAGAAGGCTATAGAAACCCGAGCTAGCATTCAGGCAACAGGAAGTGGAGCGAGACCGCGAACTCCAAGCCATACAGGAGCAAATTGAGCATCTTGAGTAGACAGTCCGGTATTGTTAAAAGAAGCAGAAAGGCGATGCCAGGAAAGCAGCCATCATCAGAGCCCAATTACACTTCTACCAAGAGCAGCTTGATAGTGCAAAGGTTGAGATGACCGATCGGATCCGACAGTTTGGATACCGGATGTTCAATGCTACTGAGGCAATTTAGAGCATGGAGACTGAGGTTATATTTGTCGCGAGCCAAAACCCACCCAAGGAGTTAGAGTGAATCATGGACGACTAAATCATGACTTACATGACTTGCTTGACAAACCACCTGTAAAACACCCACAGAGTATATACAATAGAGAATAACAGCGGAAGCATAACTATAAGACACAGCGGAAGTCTAACAAACCTCTAAGTATATACACATGGTCCAAGTTTTAATACAAAGAAATCAAAACAAAGAAAGTGCGGACATGCCCGCCAAAATACATGGATATAATCACTCATGCTCACCCACAGCTAATCCACTCAGAATCTAACACCACCTACTGATAACCCTCTACAGGAGGTTCCTCCAAAGGCTCCTCGACGTACTTCTCCTCCACCCATGGACCAGGAGCACAAACATCAAATGGAGCAGCACCTCCCTCAGAACCTGCCGACATAAGAAGTACGGCTGAGCATGGAATACTCAACGGGTACTAAATACTAACCAACAGTTATAGCAAGAGATAGCAATGCATACCCAGGAAACAATATAGATATATATGAATTAGGAACAGTTAATATCATACAAAGAAATAAGGAAATTCATAAATATGCTTGCAGTTCATGAAAAGCCGATAAAATCCTTGAAAAACACCATGCACTTGACTTCACTTAAAATACCCTTCGCGTAATTGGGAACTTATTTACCGTGTCATGCTTGTATCATGCGTGCCATGTCATGCTATGCGTGTCATGCGTGTATCATGCTTGCTTATTCAGAATTTAAACATGTTCACATGCCTAGTTGCCATTCATAGCCCATCGCAACTAGTATCCTATATGCTGAATGATATGCCTAGTTGCCATTCATAGTCCGTCGCAACTAGTATCCTATATGCTGAATGATATGCCTAGTTGCCGTTCATAGCCCGTCACAACTAGCATCCATGCGAAATGTGTATGCCTAGTTGCCGTTCATAGCCCGTCGCAACTAGCATCCATGCGAAATGTGTATGCCTAGTTGCCATTCATAGCCCGTCGCAACTAGCATCCATGCGTGTCATGCCATGCCTTGAGTGTCATGAGATGCTATGCCATGCATGTAATGCGATGCCATGCCATGCGTGTAATGCGATGCCATGCCATGCGTGTAATGCGATGGGATGAGAGACCCTTCCCTATGCAATGCATGATCATCTTGTCCTTGCCAAAAGCGAAGTGAAACATATCGTAGGATATGCCCCACCTCTACATCTCGTCCTTGAAAACATCGGTAAATCACGTCGTTTTATGCCGTGCTCGTGTAATCGTGTACACACTTGCGATGGAAATTAAATATGACATTTTGGGGAATTCACAATACATTGCACATTACCATATATATACAAGTAATAAATTAAACAATTTAGGAAAAGCGCGAAAACACACTATCATAACCTTAGCAATTTTCATAAATGTTTAAGCATGCATTTTCTTTATTTATTATTCTTTTCATTCATCTTGGCATTTCATCAAACATGGTGTGTTCATTATTGATTTACCCTAGAACATGCTTTTCTAGATGGATTTTACTCAAATCATACATGTATGTTCATTATTGGAACAATGCCCTCCCCATTTTAATCATCACAACACAACCATTGGCATCCAATCGCCCATTCCATCTCGATTCACCATTCACAACCATCCATCTCATAGCACATGTGTAAATAAAGGAAAACAAAGGGAAATAAAGGGAAAAGAGGAACTATAACTAGGAGGGTAGCAAGAAGTACCGACCTTGAACAATGAGGGGAGAAACCCCTTTCCAAAACGACCGTGTAGCTGCTGCCCTAGCTTGGAGAACGCTCTCCACGAGTGTTTGAGCCGTGATCTTGGAGACGAACCGAGCTTGAAGTAATCTAAGGTTCAAAACCCTTTGATTTCTCTTCCAAAGACAAGCCCTAGGTTGGAATCGCCTTCTCCCCTTTCTCCTATTCTCTCAAACTCTCTAAGTGTTGAATGATGCCCTAAAGGCTCGGGCAAGACTCTTAAGGTAAGAGTAAACCGACCAAAAGACCATAATACCCTTACTGAAATTTCTGCAAAAACGCGAGTACCGAGCGATCGGTGTTAATGACCGATCGATCGGTTGCCAACCGATCGATCGGTTTCATAACCGAGCGATCGGTTTTGGACCAATCGATCACTCCATGGACCGAGCGATCGGTGGTCTGCAGGTCAAAACTGTTTTGGCCATAACTTTTGACTCGTTCGTCCAATTTTGACGATTCAACTTGCATTGGGTTTGTACTTCAAAAATGAACATTTTGGAATTTCCAATTTCTTCCTTATTTATTAATTATACCTCTTTAATGGCAACGAAAGTGTCATGCATTAAATGTGAAAAAGTCCGGGGCTCTACATCCTCTTCCCCTTACAAAAATTTCAACCTCGAAATTTAGACGCTACTTGCATTACAAACCAAAAAGAAAATTACAAGTCATATACAAACTTATGCAAAAACTCATTCAAGTAATTCTGGGTACTTCTCTTTGACTTCGGCTTCACGCTCCCATGTAGCTTCTTCCCGAGCATGGTGTTGCCATTGCACAAGAACCAAAGGGATTGTCTTGTTGTGAAGCACTTGATCTCTTCGATCCACAATCTGAACCGGCTTTTCAATCAAGGTGAGGTCCTCTCGAATCTCCAACGGTTCCAAGTGTAGCACCCCGGAATTTTTCATCCTTAATGAATAGCACCTTCGTAGCTAATTGACCATTTTTGTAGTCTAATTAATAAATAAGGGAGAAATCGGAAATTCTGAAACGTCAGAAATGTGCGTTTTCGAAAGACGAACCCAACGCAAGTTGAATCGTCGAAATCCGACGAGCGAGTCAAAAGATATGGTCAAAACAGTCCAGACATACAGAGAACCGATCGCTCGGTCCAGTCAGCGATCGATCGGTCCATAACTGTAGCACCCCGGACTTTTTCATCTTTAATGAATGGCACCTTCGTAGCTAATTGGCCGTTTTTGTAGTCAAATTAATAAATAAGGGAGAAATCGGAAATTCCGAAACGTCAGAAATGTTCGTTTTCGAAAGACGAACCCAACGCAAGTTGAATCGTCAAAATCCGACGAGCGAGTCAAAAGATATGGTCAAAACAGTCCAGACATATAGAGAACCGATCGCTCGGTTCAATCAGCGATCGATCGGTCCATAACCGATCGATCGGTAGCTATCGCGCGGTCAGAAATTTTGTATGGGGAAATTTTCCAGAGAGTGAGTTTTTGACCGGTCGATCGGTCATAAACACCGATCGATCGGTAGGCAACCGATCGATCGGTCATAACCGCCGATCGCTCGGTCTTCGTGTTTTTCAGAATTTTCATTAAGGGCTTTTTCGTCTTTTGGGGGTTAAACCCTTTCTCCTTAAGGCTTGCTCGAGCCTTTAGGGCTTCATTCACAGAACTTAAGGGATTTTGAGAGATAGAGAGAAAGGAGAAGGGGATTTGCAACTAGGGTTTTCCATTGGAGAAGGAATCAAAGGGGTTTAAGAACCCTAGCTCACCCCAACTCGAGTTGCTTCAAGTTCAAGGCTCAAGCTCGTGTGGGGACTCATTCTCCAAGCTAGGGCAGCGATCCTACGGCGTTTTTGAAAGGGGTTTCTTCCCCAACTCAAGTCCCCTTCAAGCAAAGGCTTCCTCCTTCCAAATAGAGCTTCTATTTCAAGGTTTCTTCAAGATCAAACCTTGATCTAAGGTTAGTACACCCTACTAACTTACCCTAGCAATAAATCTAGGTTTTCCTTATGAAATATGATTTATGCTATTATGTTTGCCTCCCATATGAAATGTATCATCTCCAATGAACCTAAATAAGATAAGCAAAGGGTATGGATGTGTGTGGGTGTTGATGTGGCGATTGGATGCCGAGGTGTATGTTGGGTGATGTGTGTGATGGAAATGGTGGATGGGTACTTTACCAATAATGAACATACCTTGATTTTTGGATGGAAAGTAGGCACTAAAAAGAAGAAGATGAACCATTAAGGAACCTTGCATGCTATGTGTTTGATAAAATGACTAAACAAGGGATAAATGGACTTAATGAAGAAAATGGAAATAGAAATTGTGTAAGTTTTCTTAGGGATGATAAATTGCTCAAATGTGCTATATGTTGCCTAAATTTTTATACCACTATGTTAAGGATTGAAATGCCATAGTCATGTGATCCGCCCATTCAAGTATGTCATCATGATTACCACTATTGACAAGCACACAAGCACGCATGCATGCATGAAACCGGGTTTTCCAAGATTGTATTTGTATATGAAATGAAACAAGAACATGACAAGGAGGTTGGTAGCCCAAGGAAGGGTGCTAGCCTCTGGCTCACAAGAGAAATGGAACAAGAACATGACAAGGAGGTTGGTAGCCCAAGGAAGGGTGCTAGCCTCTGGCTCACAAGTATACAAGTCAAGAACAAATCAAGACATGAAATACAAGACAAGACACGATACACATACATGATTTGACCGAGACACGAAAAGGGTTTCCGAGACATGAGTTTTACCGAGGTTTTTGCATTCATACACGCATGTCAAGATATGGCTATGTATCTTATGCTTTCACTATTGCTTTAAATTAATATCTTGTATTGCTCACTGTTGTTATGCTTTCGCTATTGTTATGGTTAGCTAGTAGTTTGTACTCGCTGAGTATTCCATGCTCAGCCGTACTTTTATGTCGGCAGGTACTGTGGATGTCCTCGACCCCGAGCCTTGGGTCGAGGAGGAGTATGTAGAGGAGAGGGAGCCACCTATCCCATGGCAGTCTCAGGAGGATGGGGACTTGGATGTGTGGCCATACCTCGACTACTGTTGAGAGGAGAGGGTTAGAGAGTTCTTTTTTGTATTTTGATAGGTGGGCATGTCCACCTTTACTTTGATTGTATTTGGTATATGTTAACTTGGAATACTATTTGGAGTTATAGAAGAAAAGAAAAAGTTGGCTTATGCTTCCGCACTTATGTTTAGTTCCGCGCTCTGATTTTCATTGTATTATGTTATGTTTAGCCTCTTGCATTACAGGATGGTTTGACAGGTACACGTAGTCACCTCTAAAGTATCCCTTAACTCCTAGGGGGTATTTTGGGGCGTGACAATAACCGATCGATCGGTAGCTTTCGCGCGGTCAGAAATTTTGTATGGGGAAATTTTCCAGAGAGTGAGTTTTTGACCGGTCGATCGGTCATAAACACCGATCGCTCGGTAGGCAACCGATCGATCGGTCATAACCACCGATCGCTCGGTCTTCGCGTTTTTGCAGAAATTTCAGTAAGGGCGTTTTCGTCTTTTGGGTGTTAAACCCTTACCCATAAGGGTTTGCTCGACCCTTTGAGGCCTCACTTACAACATTTGAGGGATTTTGAGAGATAGAGAGAGAGGAGGAGAAAGCTCTAACCTAGGGTTTGGTTTTGAGAAGGAAACCAAAGGGGGTTTAAGAACCATAGCTCACCCCAACTCGAGTTGCTTCAAAATCAAGGCTCAAGCTCGTGTGTGAACCATTCTCCAAGCTAGGGCAGCAACCCAAGCACGTTTTTGAAAGGGGTTTCTTCCCCAACTCAAGTCTCCTTCAAGCAAAGGTGTTCTTCTTTCAAGTTGGAGCTTCAATCAAGGTTTCTATCAAGGATCAAGCCTTGATTTAAGGTTAGTACACCCTACTAACTTACCCTAGCAATAAATCTAGGTTTTCCTTATGAAATATGATTCTTGTTAGTATGTTTTATTCTTTACAAAATGTGTTATCTATAATAAATATAAACAAGATAAGGAAATGGTAGGGATGCTTGGATGAAGGTTGGATACGGCGATTGGATGCCGAATGTGTGATGTATGATGTGTGATTGGAAAATGGAGGATGGGCATAGTACAAATAATAAACTTACCATGGTGTGATTGAATGGAAAATATGCAGTTAAAAGAAAGAGATAAACTACTAAGGAATAATGTATGAAAGTGTTTGACAAAATACCTAAACTATGAATAAATGATCTAAATGAAGAATATAGAAATGGGTTTTATGCATGCGTTCATATAAATGATAAATCGATCAAATGTTATGCAAATTACTTAAGTTACCCATGTTCATATCATGAATTGAATTGCAATGCCATGTCTTGACGATCCTCATTATCATGATAGTCACTATTGACACGTACACGAGCACGCATGATAGCATGAACCGAGATTTCAAGAGCATGTGCATATAATAAACAACAAGTGCATTGCATAACAAGGAGGTTGGTAGCCCAGGGAGGATTCGGGTACTAACCTCTGGCTCACAAGTGCATTTCATAACAAGGAGGTTGGTAGCCCAGGGAGGATTCGGGTACTAACCTCTGGCTCACAAGTGCATTTCATAACAAGGAGGTTGGTAGCCCAGGGAGGATTCGGGTACTAACCTCTGGCTCACAAGTGCATTGCATATCAAGGAGGTTGGTAGCCCAGGGACATTCGGGTGCTAGCCTCTGGCTCACAAGTGCATTGCATATCAAGGAGGTTGGTAGCCCAGGGACATTCGGGTGCTAGCCTCTGGCTCACAAGTGCATTGCATATCAAGGAGGTTGGCAGCCCAGGGAGATTCGGGTGCTAGCCTCTGGCTCACAAGTTTACAAGATGGAGGTTTACAAGATGATGATCATGCATTCATGCATGCACGCATACATGATTTCTACGAGGCATACCGGGACATGACAAGGGTTTTCAAGCATGAGTTTTATTGGCATTTTCGCATTCATGTACGCACGTCAGGATGCTTGTATTGTGTCATGCCCTATACTGTTTCTTTGTGATGTTTCTATTACTGCTTGTATGATATTACTGTTATGTGTTTTTATCACTGTTATGGTCTGCTAGTAGCTTGTACTCGCTGAGTATTCCATGCTCAGCCGTACTTTCATGTCGGCAGGTACTGAGGGAGCTCTCGACCCGGAGCCTTGGGTCGAGGAAGAGTATACAGAGGAGAGAGAGTCGGCTATCCCATTACAGTCTCAGGCGGACCGAGACCTCGATGCGTGGCCATACCTCGACTACTGTTGAGGGGAGAGTATGAGAGGGTTTGGTGTATTTTGATATTTTGATAGGTGGGCCTGTCCACCTTAGGCTTAGACATGTCTTGTATTTATGTTAACTTGGAATACTATTTTGGATCATCAGAAGAAATGAAAATTTGTTTACGCTTCCGCATATATGATAGCTTCCGCGCTCTGATTATCGTTATGAGTACTGTATTTTACCTTGTGCATTACAGGATGGTTTGATAGGTTCGCAGTGTGACACCTAAAATATCCCAAAACTCCTAGGGGGTATTTCGGGGCGTTACACCAAGTCTATGACATGCGAAGGATCCGTAATGTACTTCCGATGCATAGACACATGGAAAACGTTGTGAACTGCGGCCATGTGAGGTAGGAGAGCTACCCTGTAAGCAACCTCACCAACTCGAGTGATAATCTCAAAAGGCCCTACATACCGCGGACTGAGCTTGCCTCGCTTGCCAAATCTCATGATCCCTTTGCTAGGAGATACTTTCACAAAAACTTGATCCCCTACTTGAAATTCCAAGTCCCTACGGCACGTGTCCGCATAACTTTTCTGGCGATCTTGAGCGGCTTTCAATCGATCCCGGATGATCTTAACTGTGTTTTCAGTTTGCTCAATCAACTCTGGACCAAGTAATTTCCTTTCTCCTACCTCATCCCAATAGAGAGGAGACCTGCAGCTTCGCCCATACAAAGCCTCAAACGGAGCCATTTGGGTACTCGCCTGATAGCTATTGTTGTAGGCGAACTCCACCAAAGGCAAGTGCTCTTCCCAACTGCCTTTAAAATCCAGCATACAAGCTCGAAGCATATCTTCTATTACTTGGTTCACCCTCTCAGTTTGTCCATCCGTCTGTGGATGAAAAGAAGTGCTGAAATCAAGTCGGGAACCCATGGCATCCTGAAAACTCTTCCAGAATCTTGATGTGAATCTCGGATCCCGATCTGAGACAATACTAACTGGCACCCCGTGTAGCCTAACAACTTCCTTGAAATATAGTGTGGCTAACTGACTAGAGTTGAAGGTAGTACGGTAGGGTAAGAAATGTAGCACCCCGGACTTTTCTATACTTAATGAATACCTTTTTCGTAGCTAATTGGCTTTCCTCATAGTTTAATTAATAAATAAGAGAGAAATCGAAAATTCTGAAATGTCAAAAATGTTCATTTTTGAAAGACGAACCCAACGCAAGTTGAATCGTCGAAATCCGGCGAGCGAGTCAAGAGATATGGTCAAAACAGTCCAGACCTACAGAGCACCGATCGCTCGGTCCAGTCAGCGATCGATCGGACCAAAACCGATCGATCGGTATCTATCGCACGGTCAAAGATTTTGTATGGGGAAATTTTCCAGAGAGTAGTTTTTTGACCGGTCGCTTGGCCAGAGTACCGATCGCTCGGTAGGCAACTGATCGATCGGTCATAACCACCGATCGCTCGGTCCCCGTATTTTTGCAGAAATTTTTGTAAGGGCATTTTTGTCTTTTGGGTGTTAAACCCTTTCTTATAAGGCTAGGCCCGAGCCTTAGAGATTATTTACAACACTTAGAAGCTTTTGAGAGTTAGGGAGAGAGGGGAAGAGACTCTAACCTAGGGTTTTGATTTTTGGAAGGAATCAAAGGGGTTTAAGAACCCTAGATCATCCTCAATTTGGATTGCTTCAAGTTCAAGGTTCAACTCGTGTGGGACTCCTCCTCCAAAGTTAGGGCAGCAACTCACACAAGTTTTTCCAAGGGGTTTCTTCCTCAACTCAAGCTTTCTTCAAGCAATGATCTTTCTTCTTGCAAGTTGGAGCTTCAATCAAGGTTTCTACCAAGGATCAAGCCTTGATTCAAGGTTAGTACACCCTACTAACTTTCCCTAGCAATAACCTAGGTTTTCTAGTGTAAATGGTGATTCTATATATTATGCTTTCCTTCCCTATGCATTGTATTAACTCAACAAATATAAACAAGATAAGGAAAATGGAATGAATGTGTAGATGGGAGATTGGATGTGGCGATTGGATGCCGAATGTGATGTATGATATGTGTGGGTTGTGAGTTGGAAATGGAGGATGGGCATTGTACAAATAACAAACTTACCCTTGTGTGTGATTGGATGGAAAATATGCAATTAAAATAAGGGGATGAACTACTAAGGAACAATGTATGTGATGTGTTTGACGAAATGCCTAAACTATGAAACAATGATTTAAATGAAGAAATGGAAAGGGGCCTATGCATGATTCCTCATTATGATGAATGGCTTTTAA